>DWNY01000252.1:0-18247 GCA_018250635.1 Telegonus apastus | reverse complement strand
TATTTCTATCGTTGCAAATAAAATATAGGAAACAATAGAAAATATATACCGTCCCTAAAAATAAATTGTTAAAAATAATTTATTTACGCTTACGTTTCCTGCATTCAAATGCACCCGGTGCCCAGTAGAAAATGCTGTATCGGCGTAGGAGGAAATAAAATAATGCTGTAAGCGATACGTAGCAACGTCCTCCGTAACCGGTGCTCGGACGCTGCCATTTGCATTTTTATTAAAATTATTCGCATTGTTAAACATGCATACTGAAACTGGACATAATTTAACAAATATTGCCGAACAGTAAGCAGTTCTATTTAATTTAAGTACACGTATGTTGTCATTGTACTTGATGTAAGCAATATATTATTTCGTGTGTTTACACTACATAATATTATATGAAAGTAATTTTGTAGAGGATTTTCAACTCGTCGTTATTTTTGGTAGATCAATTGCGATATCAAAATATATTTCATAAAATTTCCAACTTTTTTGTTATACATTTCTCTATTATTTATATTCCTCCTGATGATTTGGTTTGTTTTAAAAGATTTCGATTTTTTGCGAACTTAAAAAAGTTACGAATTTTCAAATAGGTAAGTACCAGTAAAAATATATCTACAAAAAGATGTTATTAAATTAGTCCAGTCCAGTCCAGTCCAGGAACACATAACTCTTAAAATGCAAATTGTTGGGAGTAAAAAATTGTAATATGAAAATGAATATTCAAGTTAATTCCGTATCCTGAACCAACACGACTGTTTAAAATCCAACGAGGTTAAAAATCTACCCATCAGTAAATGTTGAACGAGCAAAATATTGCATGTCCAATCGTCCGCCTTTACACGTAAACTGGCTCTACTTACGTGTACTGAATGATATGTTAACAACGCATTAAGTTGGAAACAAAATTTTGTTTTTCATTCTCCGTTATATCTTTGTTTTAAGTGATCACAGCAAATCTATGAGAGATAATTATACATATGTGGTAAGGGAGACATGCTTATCTGATGTCTAACTTATTCCTCACGGGTAGCATCGTACTTATGTGTGGTAACTTTAAGTAGGACTTTGATCTTATCGATTACACATATCCATGGATGGCAGTGGTCACTGACCATCAGGTAGACTGCATTTTCGTTTGGTACTTAATAATATAAAAAAGAATAATACTATTGATGTTTGAAATATATGTATTTGGGTTTTCGGTTTCGTGCGCGTTAGTTGTCGACTAATATTTTTGTACCTTTACTTGAAGTGTGCATAAAGTTAACTGTTCAGATTGACAGTTCCTATTTTGTAAAATGCATTATTGTATACGCACATTAAAAACGCCCGAATTAATATCTATGCCGATTCCAGTTTCATTAATACACTCTACACATTTTGATCAAACGAAATCCTTTGCAAGCACTAAATGAATACTCTTAAAGAGTTTCGGTTAAATGAATTAGTTCGTCTACCGCCGCCATTGCAAGGCGCCGAACGATACGGCTTGATAACGTTAATTATACAAACCGAGTGGCAAACAATGACAGCGCGCAACACCTTAATGGAATCTCTGAAACGGCACGTGCCGTTGTTGTCTTCGCAAATTATAATAGGTGCGAGATGAATATGCATTTTGCCTTAGGCGCCGTAACATTTTATGTGTTTGTATGAATACCCATGTAAGCATTAGATTAGTTCAACAAGCTTACCGTTAAATACTTTTTTTATAATTTGCAAGTAGCGAAATAGCATACAGTTCTGATGGAAAGTGGTCACTGCCGCCTACGCACATCTGTAATCAACTCTAAGATCTATAAGATCAGTCCACCGTTAAGATAGATTTTGATCCACAAATGCATTGCTATCCTTGAGAGCTAAGTTGGAACGCTTCCGTTAAGTATGTCTCCCTTATCACGCTCTTCAGGTCAGAATACAGCACCACTGCTGTTATGAGGCAGAAATAGGGGAGAGCTTAGTCGACTACGCTGGAACCACGCCGCACTTCTACCTAATGACATCCCTTTTAAACGTTGATCAATAACATAACATGTAACAATACATAAAGCATTCGCACAAAGGGTTTGGTAACAACACTAATTAATATGAGGCATTTCAACTTATTCCTCAGGAGTGACCTAACTCAAGAGTGGCCTAACTCATGAAGTATTCGTTCAGGAGTGGCCTAACTCAGGATTCGTTTATTTGGTACTTCTATTATATAAAAAATCTCTGAAAAATCACGTTCCGTCGTCTTTTTCGCAAATTATAATGGGCAAGTGCGATATGAATATGCATTTTAACTTAGGCGCCGTATTTCATGTATAAGAAAGAATACGTCATGTCAGTGTTGGATATGAGTGACGCGTGTGTAACGCTGAGTGGGGTGGATGTACCTCCATCCGAGTGTAATGTCGGGAACGAGGGCTTTTGTTGTGAGACTTTTGAGAGTCATTATGTCATCTCTATCATTTCGTAGCACCTCGCCTATAATGTATGAACAACAGGATGTACCTACCAATGAAGGAAATAGATAAACAAATTTATATTTAAAAACTGTTGTTATAATCTGTTATTTATTCCTTAATTAAAGATGTGTTTTATGGAGCATCTTACACTGCTTGTTTTTCATAACTAAACAACTTAAGAAGTGTTGGTAATTCAAATTGACGTTGAAATATAATTCTGTAAAGTGTATTATGTGCGGTAAATAGCTTACAAATTTTTATAATACTTGCTTCATGATTTAGTACAGTAACTGCATTTGAATTACACACAATATTATCAATACACAGTGATAGTTTTTGGATTTTGTTATGGTGGTGTTAAAGATCCTTATCTAAGTCGTTACAAAGTGATGAAGTTACTTAATACGTTATGGATATATATTAATAAAAACATATTATTTGTACTCTTGATAATTTACAACCATTTTAAATATTCATTTACGAAAACAACAATGAACAGAAGAAATTTATATATCTTAGTGATATATGTGAGTGAGAACCTATTAGAGAAATACAAAGATAAAAAGTTATAAGGTAGATAATCTAAGACATAAGGGCTGTCTTTCAAAGGCGCTTCAAATATGACTGTCAGTAACTCCAAAAAGGAAATTACCGTTTTATCTAAAATTAGTAAAATCGTTTACATTGTCAATTCAAGTGATGAATAATAATCTCGTTTCCACTTTTTAAGCCTATAAAAATAGCCCTCTTTGAAGTAAAAATAATCCTATTACGGAGGCGTTGGAGTTATTCGAGCATCTACCTTCTATCGTCACGCACCACCGGGAAGGGAATCGAGCATTCCGGGACAAATTTCCGTGGTTACATAATAGCCGAGCTTGAGTTGATTAATACGCACACATCCTAGGATGTCGAAATATTTGCGTGTCTATTTCCGTCCCGACCTTTGTCGGTCCATTTATGGTTACATCGATCATATTGGGGCCCGACGATTGGCCAGTGTTAATACACTGATGTAATCATCACGCGAACAATTTTGGTATTGTAAGCTTTTGCGTAGTATTAAATTATATTTTGCGATTTGGTTATGGGATACATCGTCGTACACAGTAACATATTTGTAAAATATTTATCGCATCTCTCTCCCACCTTATTCTGTCGTGTACCTACTCCGACATCTAATATAGTTAGTCTAATGTTAATGTTGAATATATTTATTGATTTCTGCAATGTTTATAGTCTAGAAATATTTTTATGTCGAAAGTACACAGTTTTAGATCCAAACTGTCAAGAAAATGCACACTGCAAATCACATTCAATTTCACTTGCTTCATTTTCTTCCTATTCACGTATGAAGGAGTGTTGTCAGATCGCACCGAATATAAGATTGAGATCGGTTTAGTTTAGTAAATTAGATTTGTAAGAAAAGTGTACGGTTCCTGCGGGATAGATTTTTAAATAGTGTCGATTCTTTGACATGATTGTTTGCTTGCATAAGGGGTTGTTGAAAGGTCAGATAATGACATAGGCTACTTTTTATTCTGGAACAATGTACGGTTTTCATGCGATAGACTTTCAGGCTATAAAGTTTGTGAAGATGGATGTTTGTTACTCTATATTTTCATAACGGCTAAATGGATCTGAATGAAATTTGATACAAACATAGATTATATTCTGGTATAAGATATAGGATACTGTTATCTTTTATTAAAATTGCGGATTTACCCGCAGGCAAGGCTAGTGTTGTATAAATATGATTGTTAGTTACGGTGTATGGAAACCATGGCCAGTTGTTATCAGTCTCTGCGGACGCCACGGCTACACGAGTGTTGCCAAACCGGTACTGGTGTTCGGAGTAACTGCCGCTATCACATGCTATCGAAATATAGTCGTGCCAAGAGAGCAGCTGTTTCATAACAAGAATTATGTACGTTGAGTAAGGTTTCGTAAATTTATCGCGAAATTGGAATTTTATTAATATAAAATGTGCATACCGTGAAAATAAGTATATCAAGCTGTGTAAAGCCTAAAGTATCTTCTGTATTGTAAACATCTGTTCCTAGATCGGACTTACCTTTAACTTAAGTACGTAATTCAAAAAAAGATTTTTTAAATATTTTGTTACTAGTAAATCTTCCTCTTATATATAAATAGTGTCACGGTGTTAGTGATTAAACTCCTCCGAAATAGCTTGACTGATTTTTGAACTTTTTTATGTTGAAATATATAGGTATGAGAATAGGTTGCAAACTATATTTCATGCCGCCAGGAGATTAGGGTGCCTCGGTCGAGAAAACAAAATGTTTTTTCCCTGTTTTTATATATATTTTTGGATTTGCAACAAAATTACATGTAATACTTATAATGGCAAAATTTCATCCACAAAATTTATTACAAACAATTTATATGTCAGTACAACGTTTGCCGAATCAGTTAGTTTATATTAAATTAATACATATTTTATATATAAATGCGCATTTTCTAACTTAAACAATTTGGTACCATTGTACGTGTAGTCTTACGTATATACTTAAAATTGAAGAGTGGAGTATGTGGAAATTTTCAAGACCGTACGTGCGGAATGGAATATAGAATTGAATTCTTGAAAATGACACATGGATATTTAAAAGAATCACAGACGCTCCGAACTCGTTCAGTATTTTCCCATTTCACAAGACTTGGACGAAGAATCTGTCCCTGAGCTCTGCAGATATGAAATCTGGGAGTTGAAGTGATGTGAGAAATTCAGTGGCGACATAATGGAATACGGAAAAGGTACATAAATGTGTTTCTTTTGAACTATCGAAAAGTTAGATACATAAATTTGATATTACATGTATTAACATTAGTAATGATAACTTGCTTAATGATGATGCCACGATCCTGGTGTCGGAATATAATCCCGTGGTGCTGTTTCAAATCCGTGACCACGTACCTTCGATTACATTCTAGTTTGGATTTATTCATATTATATACATAGGTATTTTAAAGTAGTTACCACTTGCTTTGTGATAAGCAGATCAAAATTTTGACGTTTTTTGCTACGAACGAAACTCATAGGCATAGGAGTTCTGTAAACAAAGGAAATTTAAGCAGTAGTAGTAGTAATGTGTGTGTAAAATTTACCAATCAGATTTTTTCTAGTGTAGTAGAGTTCTCTAGTGTAGGTCCATTTACTCTAAACAGTGAGACTTGGCCAGTTGTGGAATAATATTGGGCTGATGGTGAAAGATTATTTGTGACACAAAGTAGGTACTTACATACATTCATATGAAATGAATATGTATGGATGATGAGTTAAGTATAATCTGTGTAAGTGTAAATTGTTTTCAAATGCTGAAAATAGTGATCAAGGGAGTAAAGAAAATCGCGCAGCTACCGGCTTTGGTACTTACGCCAAGGTCGCTACAGCTATCTTTTATCGTTTGGTAAACGATCTTTCATTTTTGCTAGTTTGTAAGTTGTTGGTTGAAGTTATTTTTACTGAGCGTTCTTTAAGTTATCTGAGTAGTGAAGTAAAGGTCAAAATCAAACCTTTAATTTCAGAATTGCAATTCAAGATAAATGTCTTCTAATGTCACATTTTTTTAAATGTATTTCGCTTTTTGCCACTTAAAGTAAATTATTTTATTATGTGACTGTAATTGAAATAAAACCTGTAAATATTGAAGTTTGCTAGTTACACTAAAATGAATAAGCTTTATATCCTTAGGTACTACAAAATGCTACGACGGTTTATCGCTGGCTCTAAATCCATATGCACGTCAAGAAGCTCAATTTGCTCGAAACCAATTACATTTAAATTAGTCGAACTGATTCGATATGGCAAGCCGATATTCAAATCGGAACATAAACTAGCTAACTACTGCGGATAAGCGGTTAATCTACAGTTAGCTTCCAGTGCACATGGTGCCTCGTACGAACTTCGTACTAAGTAACAACAGGTCTTTAAATTGAAATCTATTCCAACTCCACACAACTTGCGAACACCGAATTTTGTTCAATAAATTACGACGTGGCAAACGAGCTTACATTCATAGCAGAATTGGAATGTCAGTTCGGTCAGAAATGCGTTGCTTCATCTGAGGACTTAGGATACTTTGTATACGAGTCTGTCGCTGACCATCGTTCTTTATCACAGAATACAACTTCTTTATAGTATCTACATAAAATAGGTGCGGATGAAACAAATCACGGAAGCAGTTTTCAAATAAATTGGACGTAGAGGAATCCTTACGACCAAATTATTTGAACAGTTCAATTTTTATCGATCGAATTCCTGCGTCTTACAGTTCACAATTTGGAATCGGCTGCGTCACTGCGCAAATCTTTTGTGCTTAATCGGCAAGTTTTCCGTCAATTTGATCCGCTTTTTCGACTTTGTCGTCGAATTTCATCAATACCAAATCGCTTCGACGTCTAAGCTCTCGAGGTATTCGCGTAATGAATGTCGCGTCTAATATACGTACGTTTCTAGATGGTTTATATTTAACTCATTTGCGATACGCCTACGACACGTAGTTAATTAATGAGACTTAGATGAGATGGAAGCCGTGTACACGTGAGTTCATAGTTTATGATTAAAAATGCCTTAATTTTTTATGTTATGGAACTAGAACTTATAAAATATTTTAATTGTGATAATAATGATAGCATTCGATGTCAACCTATTACTGTCCCACTGCTGGGCACGGGTCTCTACTCAGATTGAGAGGGCTTTCAGGCCTTAGTCCACCGCCCTGGCCAAGTACGGTTTGGTAGACTTCACACACCTTCAAGAACTTTTTTTTTTAAAGAACTCTCAGGTTCCCTCACGATGTTTTCCTTCACCGTTAAAACAAGTGATAATTAATTTCTAATACGCATATAACTTCAAAAAGTCAGAGGTGCGTGTCTGGGATCTGAACCTCGGAGCCCCCGATAAAGACGCCGAGATTCAAGCATTAGGCTATCACTGCTTAAATAATGATAGCATAATAAATGGAATATTTTCACTAATATACATATTTCCATCAATTGATAAAATGCGAATAAAAGGCGTGTTAAGTTTATGTGTATAATTATAAATCCAAATCCATTACATTATTAAGCCCTTTAAATTTTGATATAGGATCGAGTTTCATCTCGAAATTTATTCGCAACGAATTTTGTTCGAGAACTGGGTCAAGGTGCAAAGAGAATTATTTCCCCGCGCAGGTTTTCTTGTTCGTTCAAATAACGGCGCCATTTTGAACACGCCGCCATCGCGTTCGCCGGTCGAATTGCCTGTTTTTACTATGGGGCATAGTTTCTCAAACTGGGCGCCGTGACCTCTCGGGGGTCGCGAAGTCTCTGTAAGGAAGGACGTAGGGGTTCGCGAGGTTAGACAAAAGGAGAAATAAGATAAAGTAGAGAAACATATAAATGGAGAAAATGTTACTCAAAATACATACTTATCCAATTTAGTTCTCAGGGGTAGCATCTGCGGTTACTCTTAGGTTAGATTATGGTCTTATCTAGGGTTGATTACAGATGTACATGGGCGGCAGTGGCCACTTTCCATAAGGTGGACCGCATGGTCGTTTGCATGATATAGCGGAGGTTTGGGGGTCGCGAAATATATTTACATACCTTAGGGGGTCATGGGGGTTGAAAAACACTGCCAGGGTGTGCACTCGCTCTCATAATGAACGTGCTTCTTACGCAAACTTTGATACCTACGGGGAACGGGCGTCTTCAGACAATTATGCGGGAACTTTGTGAACGTCAGATTTGATTACTATTTTTTATACTTTTACGGAAGTAATTTAATACTTACTTGGGTCAGGATCGCGTATACAGGTACTTTTATTCTTGCATTTTTTTTTAATTTTACTTTGGAAATTTATCTTACTTATGGAGTTGTGATTAATTGTCATTTAGTTATCTGTAGAAAAGAAAGTATGACATTGACTAAATTCAAACAAATTAAAAAATGTTCGAAAATCCTAATGAATCAAAATCAAAATAAAAAAACTTATTAATGTTTACTGACAGCATTATCGTGTCTCGAAAACATATTACGTGTGAAAATAAAATGAAAAAGTTTTAACCATTCACCGTCACCATTAATAAAATACATTTCAATTAAGATCTTGACCTAGATAAAGACTATCGAACTAAAGAGATACAATTCAAGGGTCAGATCGATAAAATTGTTCGCTTAATAGCCGATTGCCACTGGAAATGAATGGACAATTAGTTCAAACCTAAATTGAACTAATTGCCTCAGGACAATGCCGTGATATTAATTTCGATACTGGTAAGTGGCACGTAGCTTTGCATTTCATAATTTCTTGCGTTCCCATTAATATTACGACAACTGTTATTTTGCCTTTCTGTGTGCTTACAATGGACTCCGTTTTTTTTAATTGATTGAAATTACTGTCTAAAAACTTTAATTAACTGTTAAAAAGCCCCTGGAGTAATCATTATGATAAATACAAAATACTGACTCGATAACACATTATTTATTCTGAAAATAGATATCGAGTTATTTTCAAGAATATAGCACTCGCACATCCTTATTATAAAGATAATAATAATAATGATTCTAACAAAACCTTTGAGTGATGAGCCACCCATCCTCCTCGTCTTACCTTTATACACCATTCCTTAAGCCCCCTTACCGATCCAACCAATCTTATCCTATCTACCGATCTTATCCGTAAGTCAAGATAAATTTAGAAGGTAACCACTAAACATGGGCTCTCCTACATCAATCCACGATCACACGGCATCGTCCACAAACACTCGAAGTCTCTTGTGGCCGGTGGACTCGTTAGCGCGCGCATCTTGTCCTTTATTTTTTTATTTTTTTGTATTCTCAGTTTCTTTTGTTTTGAACCAAGTTCCGTGTATATATTTTGGGCGCTGTGGACACTGTTAAAATATTTCAAGTATGTCTTCTTCGGATTATTATGTTATATAATGTTTTTCTTTGTTTTCTTACACAACATTCGCGTGACCACAGGCGCGATAAAAATAAATGTCTATAATTACCTATATGCGTACGTATGTCTTAAATCAATTCAGTATTTTCCAAGGGTAGCGTGTACAACATGTCTTAAAAAATCATATTGAAGAAATAAATAACGTAAGGAATTGCAAATGAACTTAAATGAATTAACTTCATCCGTATTTTTACCGTACCTGCTTGTCTTACTCTTTGTACTTGTCTGTTGTACCTGGCGACGATGTCACGATGTTGAGAATAAGACGTGTTAAGTTAAGCGTTATTTTATATCTTCAAATAGACTGTATTAAACAATGTAATCCAAATTAATGCGCTATAATATTAGATTGTTTCCTAACCATACAAATGTATTTTGCACGTACGTATCTACCGTTTTCCCAGTAGAGAAAACCAAACTGATGCCTATTATTTCGGTATTGCGGCGTCTATCCGCGAAAACAAGTATTCGCATTCAATATGTGCATCTATTATTTGAGACCGGAATACCACTTTAGTTTACAGCTAATGAGATTTCCGCGAGGATCCTCTAGAGGGCGCCGCTAACAGTCGGGCTGCTACTCTTACGTACGAATTCGTGTATTGTTTGAACGCCTCCATTATTAAGTTACTCCAATTGTTCCCTTCACCTTTCGCCTTCGCGTGAGTAGAATTCGGCAAGGATCGTCGGTTAGTGATTATTAAATAAGTTTACGTGCGAATGTTAGCGCAATTAACGTATGTACATAGTTACATAAAATTGAATCTAAGACAATTGGAACATATAATATGATCTGTTAAATTATGCTGAAACAGTGTTTCATAATGCTTGCATGCTTGATAAAAGCTGCTGTTAGATAAAAAAAGAGTACCTATTTGTTAGGTGAGGTCAGGAAGAAAGACTTGTATATGCTCTTTCCAAATTATTTCTTAGAAGTAGCAAGGCATTTGCCAGTAGCCGACTTTTGGTAGGACATCAAGTTCTTTATTAGTTGTTAGGCGGCATAACCACTTGTCATCAGCTTGACTGAATTCTAATTCGCCGCTTCATGTTAAAAAAAAAATTACGATGCATTTGAACTCTAAAATCGATATTTTATTTCTATAGTATAATCCCTGTTAATAAAACTTCAATCTGAGACCGTGACAGATATCCATGGGCAGCAGTGCCCACTTACCTTCAGATAGACTGTATGCTCGTTTGCTAGTTGAAAACTACAAAAATAAGTTCAAAGCTAAATTCCATTTCAATTTTCAAATAGTGCAAGCACTTGATCGTGACGTAATATAAATAAATTGCAAGGCATATGTGTACCTCCTCCAGTAATAAGACATCCATCAATCAGCGTATTGAGCGTGATTGACGAGGGTGGATGAAAGATGCGACGGCCTGTGAATAGTGCACGATCGCCCAATACGGTTGATTTGTGTGTTATCGATGTTATTATCTGCAACGTGACGTATGGACCGCTTGAATTGAATGTATTCTTATGGGAAAACAATTTTTACCCGAGTGCGTCAGAAGGAGGGTACCTAATAATTTTTGAGCGTTTGTATGTACGTCCATTTCTTTGTCACGTCCCACAGCCTTAACGGTTCGAAGGATTTTAACATATAAGGTATCGTTAGAATCGTCTTAGATGTCACAGTGACATAGGCTATACAATTTTTAAATATGGTGCCTGGGTACGAAGAAATATGGGGGGATTACACGAAATATTTTATATCATAGCAATAAGGATATCAAATTAGTTTGGGTATTAAAAACGATTAATTTTAAGTAGTCGGGTTTTTATGATAATCCTTTACTTGCAATTCCATTTTATCCGTTATACTGGTTTAGGGTTTTTAATGACGTATGTTTTTATGTTGTTGTTCCTTTGTTTTTTATAATAGGATCAGTTGATAGGCATGCTACTCTTATAACATTACCTATTAGGCTTGTCTCACTGACTGTCCAAATTCCCCTTAAGACTAAAGTGTCTCATGTAAGCAATACTAAACAACCAGACCGGCTACAAAGAACAAATATATGGAGTATTGCTGTGTCTTTTTAATATTCAAGATTTATTTGGTTAACTAAAAACTAAAGTATCAATAGGGTCACATACTCCTAGACAATAGATGTCTGGGAAATAGTACAGTACAGTGAATGTTTTTTACTTGTCATCGAGTTGTTTGTCAATATCGAGTTCGCTAGTACATCTACAGGCAGTGCGTCTAGTACGTATTGAAACTGAAACTTTACCAAGAAAGAAACGAATCGAGCGCTCGATTTCAATCAAACGAATGCACGTTTGAAAACTCGTACGCAGGATACATCTGTATCTTTGCCGCCGACTAGACCAATAGATTTGGCCAATCAGGATTGAAAACAATCCAAAAGAAAAATAATTAATACTAAATAAAAGTATTTTGTCATACTGATGTACTTGTCATGTTGATACTTATTTTATGTTTCCACGACACGACGAAGATGCAGATACGATACCTACAGCCGTCGTCTTGCGCCGAGAGCTCATTTCCTGCGCTCGATTGCCATTTACAACTGTACAATCGCATTAAGCGGTACCATTTTACGACCGACGCCTCGTACTCGAACGTACCTTATCACCGCACTCTCTTTCGCAAATGTCGACACCAATCCAATAAATATAACATTTCTCAATATCCCCGCATCGGCACATCGGCTTTTATGGGCGTGACAGTGAGTTATACTGCAGAGCATCGTGAATATTAGATCTATGTTCTATTAGAGCCATATAAACTCTAGCACTGACATAAAAGTGCTTTTGATTTTTTTATAGGGACACCTGTAATTCGAAAATGATGAGGTGTTTATTACGTACTTTTTATACTTTGTGTAAATAAGGTTTTTTTATTTAAAGTTTAATGTACTTTCACTTGAATATACATAAATATTATAGTATTTTAAGCATTTAATGGACCTTTTTTTGTAAATGTAGAATTTTGGTTAACTAGAATCTATTTCATTAGCTACTCCTTATAACATTAATCATGGTTGATACTCTTTTTCTACTGTAGGCGGAAACAATAACTTTATCTTGCAAGTGCGGCGGTGAAGCGTGACGTGCAACTATTTTGCCAGTATTTAAATAACTTTGTTGCAATATATTTTCATAACTTTCGTATCTAGTTAATATAGCATGTGATGTTCGAATCCAGTTACTTAACACGACTTTTATATCATTCATTATGACTTTAAACATATTATATCGCTAGTGACCGTTAAGAACAGGTGCACCGCATGGTGGTTAGTTACTTTGTATAAAGCGCTTTAAGCTACCAAATGATTCTTGGCACAAAATTGCACAGCGTTTGATTTAATCCACAAAGTGCTCCGAAATGCAACTTGTTAAGCGCCCTCAGTTGCATCTAGCCAAATCGCAAAGCGCAACTTCTTTATACTTTGATAACACAATTGCACTTTGCATTATCGCGTACGACAGAGCAACGCGGTTTGTGAACGTTTGTGTTTTATTTACGTTCCATAAATTTGATGAATATTTATTTTTTGATTCGCTTTCTCTTCTATGTTTTTCATTTAAATCATGATCAGTGCGTAGTTACGTATTCGTATTTGAATATTTATTTACTTGCTGCGTCAACCGATTGTATCCCACTGTTGGGCACAAGTATCTTCCCAAAACTGGGACTTAACCACGTACTGAACCACGATTTTTATTGATTTCATTGACTGATTCTACTTACGCCGATTGGTTTAGTTGCTGTAATAGATTCTGATATTTTTGTCGTTTGTAACACTTTGAAGTTTTATTATTATAAATATGTTATATTTAGAACAATATACTTCTCTCAGGATAGTCCTTTTTCATACTCGCAAGTACCTACTTATTTCAAAATTTTGGTAAGTATTCTTTTTAATATTCTTTAATAACCAGTAATAAATAAAAAACGTAATACCGTGGCGTTTTTTAATTTAAAATCGCTATTTATCTTATATCTTCATGCATATTTAATCTCCCATAGAGCAGCCTTCTCAGAAACATCGCAAGAATGATCCGGTAAAAGGCAACAAAAGAATCCATGCCATCCACTCTTTCGTAGTTCGTAGTTCGTAGCATAGCAGCGTTGTCTACGCCGTAGCGCATCCGTAGCGAGCGTAGCGCATAAATAATACATGTACATCTAACCGCTATTATGAGGTTTACATTCCGTGCATAACTACGGAACCAGTGAGGTTGCGAATGAATTTGCATATTGCATTCTGGAACAAACGTAGCGTCTCGTTCCATAGTCAAATGTAACCTTGTGATTCGAAATAGGTATGGAGGAGACTTATGTACGGTAGTTGAAAGACTAGAGTCTATAATATTTGATTTTTATGTCAGTACATATTTGAGGTATAAAAGTTGGCTGATGGAAGTGGAAGTATGTTTAGCACAGAAAATAAATTATACTCGTACGCCCGCCACAATGGTCAAATTCCACCATAATAAAAAAATGAAAACTAAAATTATACATTCAATGAAAACACTTTCCATAAGAAAAACTCCCAATATAGGGAAAATGAGGTCTAATGGATTAAGCTCCATTTAAAAGAAATAACGCATTTTTTGAAATAGACACCCGACATAGTTGACCATATCTGTCTTACATTGTACGTATTGTTGTCAAGTATGTAATTAGTGAATGTTTTATTTTGTGTAATTTAATTTTTGTTGTGCGTAAAAATTATCTGTCTCGCCCCTTATGGTCAGTATTCGAAAAATGATACCACAAATTTACGGTTCACATATTAATATATTAATGTGAAGCATTCTCTGAAGTTCATCGTGCGAATGCATAGTGTCATAGAACTGGGTCAATTGAATCTATCAACTAAAAAACCCAAAGATGGCGTTCTCGGGTAAATACCAGACCCGTTTAATTATCTGCTAACATTGAACGTCAGATACGTATCATGTCAGACAACATATTTTTTCTTTACAACATCATGTTACCCATAATTATAGTACCATATATGTAAACAATATTCTGAAAACAAAAAATATTGTCCACGTCTCGTGTCTGACACGGTCAATGTCTGTGGCTATAAATGAACCTTACATATTTTTATGTAAGCAACTTAAGTTATGCAAAATTACACCGGTGTCTGTGAATAACTCTGTTAAATTATTTAAGTAGCAGATTGTTACACGTATAAATGTATTAGTTTAATATAATTACGTAGGTATATAAACAGACTTGGTAAATAATAAATGAGAAATACCCTGTTTATCACAGCTTGAAAATGTATTATAATTATAAGTTATACAGAGAACTATCTCCGAGTATTAATTCTTAGAAGAAAAGAAATGAATATTTATAATTATTCTTAACGAACCCAGACCATTGTATAGTCCCTTGTAACATTTCTAAAAACGAGATGAATTCTAATGTTGGATTAACAAACAGAAAGTGTTTATTTAAAGGTAGTTATGAGGTTAGAATATTAATACATTTAACTTTATATTCCGTCAACGTCAAGGAAGTTTGAAGTTAACTCAATTACGTGTTTAATAAAATTTCTGCGTTTATTTCAGTACGATTTATGATGAAAGTTGGTGGCGTTTGATGCTAAAGGTTTTTTTGGGACGACATAACGAAGCCAATTACTGCAGTCTTGAACTGCTTTTATATCTACAGACATAGCACGTACCGTGGCAGGCAAAATCGTATTTTGACGTATAATATTTGAAACATACGGCCCAAGTTTGCGCGGTCGTGTTATCTATATCTAAACATCTTCACAGATCGTCACAGACAAAATAAAGTACAGTCTGCCTTTCTGTTTGTCTCTTTGTTTCGGGTAATCTTCAAAAGTCCTGGGTCGATTTTGACGGGAATTAGTAGGGAGCACAGGCGGATAGCTGTTTAAATAGGGTGTAACTTAGGCTACTTTGATTTTTTAAAATGAATAAGGGTTCCGTGCAATAAAATTAAAACCACAAACCATGATGCCGCTGCCATCTGTCAGTTGCCATCATGAGAGCCAGATATCACTTATAAAGCTTCTACAACGTAAAATGTTTGTACATGCAAAAAGCTGTTTCAAAGATTTTTTGTTTTAAACCCCGTTGTATCGGAGGGAATCCTACATGAGCAATTCTAACTTATTCCTCAGGGGTTGAAACGCATCTATGGCCGACCTCAGGCAAGACTCCAAAGTTATCTGAGGTTTATTGACAAATGTTCATGATTGGCGGGGTGGTCCTATGTTATAAAAAAAGAAATATGAATGATATTAACGTCCCGACGGATGGCAGAAGGTTGAAGGATATTTCAGTGGGCTGGTCGGAATATTTTATTAGGGTACGCCAAATTCTTATTGACAGCTCATAATACCCAATAGAGCTGAAATTTTGTATCATGACACGTATTTATTACTTTTGGGGTATGACGTACTATCGCGCTAGTAATTGTATTGGGCTGATACCCAGGGTACGATTCCGGTCCAAGGTCGTTTAGTTAGTGAATTAAATTTATCACCGTGAATAACAAGTTTAACGCCATTCAAACTATGATATAGTAGTCGCTATTATTCGAAGTTAGGAAATATTTGTAATCTTTTAAATTTTATGTTTCTATTGAAGAGATACCTTAAAATGATCGTGAGTATATTTTCATGTTATCATGAATAACTTGATAAAGAGTTTAATTCTACCTGAGAACAGAAAACAAAACAATACAATGACTGAATCCATGTATTCTTGTTTGGACTCTGATTCATGAAATCGAAGTGGCCAAGTCTATAATTATTTTTATCTAAGTTCCACTTTAAGTTCCGTCCACGCGTTTTATTATAACTGCAGCTTTTTAAAATCTTATTAGGCACTCGCTGCATTTATATTCTTACAACGAGAATATTTCGTGTCCAAAGACATTTCGTGTTGCATTTAAAATAAAACGAGGACAGACGGACGCGAGATTTTTCGCTGCAAATATATCTTTGTTAAAGTAAGTCGGTGTTTTGTGAAACATGACATCGTCCTCAACCGAGCATGTCAAGCTGGCAAGAGTTATGAGCGGTAGCCATTTAGGTCCTATCTTGTCGTATTTTTTCCTCGACAACGAACAAAACAGTGTTTTACAAAACGGCTTTTGACGCACTCGTCGTAAGATTCATATTTGGCTGTTCTCGACTTTGAAATTTTGGTAACGGATCCCTATTCTTTTGTTCAAAACGATAGATAATGCCGTGTGATAGCTACTTACATACCAATATGCATATAAACAGCAGTTTTAAGCACAATCATGTTATGGTTTGGAGGGAATTTTAAGCGTGAATAATTATTTTTGATCGTCAATAAACTATCTCCGCTTCGCGTGATGTCCCGTAATGGCATTCGTATTTAATCCTGAGCTACATAAATGAGTTACATAAAGAAGGACTGTAATAATTCTAGAGGCAGTACTTTTTTTATAGTCAGATGAACTAGTCTCAACTTTCAAATTATATAAAGAATGAACTATTTAGGTTCGGTTCTACTGCATATTCTATTCTTGTTTGTTTTAGATTTATTCTCGGTTGCCCCTATACGATAGGGTAGGAAGCAGGTGTTCCAGCCGTATTTATTGGCCTGTATATTTCCACCTTTTCGGGCGTGCAGTTGTTGAGCTGTATTGAATTGGAGCGATTGCGCCGTTTTCACGACGTCGACGTTTAATTGCGCTGTATGTATGGTGTAATGAAAATATTTTATTAAATTTACGTAAGAGTCAATGCTTCCTCGTAGCAACGTTCGTTATTGTAATTAAGTATATTCCCGTGATTGATGAAAGTTATCATTGGTAAATTGGAAGGCAATTATTTCAATTCATTTTGTAATTTCTACAAGTACTGCTTAAACAGGTTACGTGACGTTTTTAATATGACGGCGGTAAAAATTTAATGTCATGGAAACATACAAAGATGAATACACAAACCCAGACCCAGAACAGAAATCTAAATTCATCATTGAGATATCTGTTTGGCTGGAGATCGAAGTCGTCCTTAACTCAATATTCGTGATTTTTCCACATACCAAATAAAATTATAAAAACGTTTGTGGGTAAATTGTTATAATTTATGGTTGTTTCAAACATGACATGCTATACCGATGGTTTCCAACCAGAGATCCGCGGATCAACGGTGGTCCGAAGGATCACAGTTAAAGTCCGCGTACGATTTCAAATTTCGAGGACGTAGCTTTGAACAATAATATTTGTCCTAGGATTAATTACCGAACTAGTGAAGAAAATGCAAGCTCAAAAATCACCTTCATTCAAGTTACAATTCTTTTGCCAAAAATGTTATGATTTAATGTAAGAGTTACTATTGATTTTTGAATGTTTATTTTTCATAAATTCAATATACATCTTTGTACCTACCTCTATCTACATTGTGGTCCCTGATCGAGAACAGATTGCACCCTAAGGACGGATACTCTAAACAGAATCGACCCCAGTGCTATACGAACTGCTTTAAATTTAAAGTACAAAGAAAATAGAAACACTTTGATGAACCACAAAGAGTTTTCAAGGTGACGCCTTGTTCGACATTTCTTCTCTGAACACACTTGACCTTCCCTGTGCACTGTCGCTTCGTTATCTCGTTTTAGAAATTCCATTGTTGACATCCACTCTTTCTTCTTCTTTTATTCATTGAATTAGTTATTTTCTTGGAAGCGTCTACGTTTGCTGTCGTGAAAGATTTAAGAGCCGTTGTTTGTCAGTGGGTCGCGTTAAAACATACGTATAAAGAATGTGAAGATTGAAGAAGAAATTGTAAGAAGGTTCCGTATGTTAATTTAATACGTTTTTT
>DWNY01000251.1:0-18264 GCA_018250635.1 Telegonus apastus | reverse complement strand
GCCCCGCGGGCGAGGGCGGCGTTGCGCTCGGCTCCGAGCGCGCCTTCACCTTCGACTTTGCGTTTGAGCCCACCGCCGCCCAGCAGGACGTCTATGACACGTGTGTCAGGAAGCTGGTGGAAGCCGCCCTCGACGGGTACAACGCTACTGTGCTTGCGTATGGACAGGTCAGTAACTCTAGTGCTATTCGTTAAAATGATAGTACGTATTCAAATCTCAATATATTATAATATGACCTGCTCTGAGACAGCTGTAATTACTCGCCACTGAATAGAAGGATTTGTATTTTTTTACGTTGTCTGTGTTTTAAATTATATCATTATGAGAATTAATATAATACTTGTATACCTAGTTCATCTCCTTGAAACCAAAATACTGGGCGCCACCGGCTCTGACGAATTTAATTTGACGTAGCAATGCAACTAGCAGATTAGTAACTGTAAAATGTCAAAAGACTGTAACTACATTGGTAAGACGAAAATGGAAATAAAGAACAATTAGAAAGGCAGTTTATTTATATTTTGTAAAAAAACAGATATTAAACAATGTATCAAAACAAATATCAACAGTAGAAAAAAATAGCAATAGGAAAATACTGAATAAACCATAGATATGGAATTGGTTATCGTCACAAATGGTAGCAGTCACACGTCAACAAGACGTTGTTTACACTAAAGATTGACAGATATATGACCATTATGCGCTTTGATATACTATTAACGTTTTTTCTAGTAGTATATCAATGATTATGCGCATATAAAATCATCAAGCGATTTATATTTATTTCGATAAAAGAAAACAAAATAGCGGTTTCTGATTATTCCCTTGTAATTTTCAGTTAAATATTTCTCAGTACAAATGATTTTTCCGTTACGTTTTCGTTTGTATAACAACAGTTTAATTTTCAAACAAAAGAGTTTCAGCGACAACTTTTTTGTTAAGGTTTACAAATAAAAATTCGTTAGGGTAACAATCTGGGGTACAAAAATTTTAGGCCGCATATTTAAAACAGTAGAATAAAACGTACAGCGGACTACGCAAGAAAGCAACACTATTTATTTGGCAGCGGCAAAGAAACCTTAGCATTGTTTATTCATGTGGAACTTTGAGGTTGCAATGCAGTCGTATTTTAAGAAAATTTCAATAACGAGCGCGGTAATTTCCAGTCGATTTGGCTGTCGAATTTCTTTCTGTATTTTACAATGAAGTGAATCTTGGGAAGAAAAGATTTATTTTAAAATCTGGACCGTACTTAGTTAAGGTAACTAGATTCTTGTTAATGTTCGCTATACATTTTTGAAACAATATTTCTAACTCCCGATGCAACAAGGATAACGATAAGTTTGCCCACCAGGCACAATGACTATTGACAAAATATGAGGCCTATGCAGCATAGCGAACCATAGACCTTAAAAGATAATTGATGTTATGTCAAAATGAGTTCGAGCAAGGTTCGAGCATTAAACGCTACCAAAAAATTCAAGTTTTCCTTTAGACGGCGAAACATGTCAAGATTATCGTGTCACGTCACTCGCGGGCCGCGGCTCTATCCTTTGTTCGGCTCGACCATCGACCTTTGACTCAGTTCCGCTAAAAATAATTTCCGTGCAATTGTTACCGCTGCAGCCGGCGCCGGTGTAATTACCGCGGGTCAACACTCCACCTTACCGCGTGTTATGAAACTCGCGAGATTGCAAGGATGCGGCGGGTACAATGTTTAAATAGCATTCGTAGGTATTGTGTTTAGATATGCATATAAAACAGTTAGGTGAAAAGCCGTCAAGAGAGAAGTCGTTAAACTTTACTATGATACGAATTGAGAGAATATTTAGTTTTTCTGAGTTATTATCAAATATTAGTATTGAACAGATAGGTAAATAATGGATTCAGTTACTAATGTTACTTATGTGATCAGAATGTACGTCATAAAAAATTAATTAAAAAAAGTTCTCAAAGCTGTGTTAAGTCTACCAATTCGCACTTGGCCAGCGCGCTAGACGATGGCCTAAAAGCCCTCTCACTTCGAGAGGAGACCCGTGCCCAGCAGTGGGACAATAATGGGTTGGCGACATAAGCAATCTGATACTTGTTATAATTGATATGCAAATAATATCATGAAAATTTAAAAATAATGGTTTCAATGAACAATTACTTTAAACGAAACCGAAACGTTAAATAGGAAACTGTTGTTAACCTAAGCGGCATCGTATCAAATGAACGCGAAAATTACTTCCTTTCGTGAAATCCAAGTCAGGTTTGTTTAAAACAGAATAATAGTATAATAACATTAGCACGATACCATATGTTGCTTTATTTCCTCTCACGACCTGTACTCCTTTTGCCTAAACGTGGTTCCCATTAGAGAACCTTTCTTCTCCATTCTTTATATTATATTGGTACTACGAGCGACATGGAAGACCAAAGATTATGCTGCTGTAATCTGGTTTGAAGAGCAAGGCGACGTACATAAATGAGGTGTTCCCACTGTCCTATAAACGACACACCTTTGCTCCACGTTGAGTATTATATAGTGGACGAACATTATGATTCATGTAACACTGGAAATTCCTGTGCAAATATAAAATCAATATCGAGTCCCCTACGCTACGCAATCAACCCCCAGACGGAACCCATAACGGTCATATGCCTTTGTTTATAAGCCATTGTTAGTGACTATAAATAGAGACGTCTGTGTTTGTTTATTTAGCTACCCAACACGGAGACGTTTCATATAGAAAGTATTGAAAAATATCAAATACATACATATACCTTCTTTTTAGATAAACAATGTACATTTGAACAACGTTAAGTAATAGCGTTAGCTTTTTCGTTCCAAATATTTTTGCCATTAAGATACAGTTTATTATGTTTATTTTGCTATGACAACCATCTGATCGTGGCGGAGTGGTCACCACAATAGTCTAGCTTGTAGATATTACCATCTTCGAATCCCCGCGAAGGTCAAATATAAATTATGATACAAATTTCAGTTCTAGGTCTGGGTGTGTATGTCCTTTACAAGCCCATAAATCCACAACATGTAGACACAGAAACAATGTCGTCGTAAATCGTTATCAGAAACAAATAAAACTTACTTGTAGATTGATATAAAAATATCCATTTAACGTAGGTACAGTCATTAAGCTTTTGTCCCTTTGAGTCACAATCCTTCAAAGGGCTTAGGTACTCGACGCCCGCTCATATAGGGTTACGACAACAATTCTACTAAAACAGCACGAAGGCCGGTTTAATTACCTCGACAGTTGCAATTATCGACGAAGCAGTAAGCGGTTAATGAAAGGTGTCGTTATGCTAATACGTGGTTGAATATGTATGAAGTTCACTTCTTCCGCGGTGTGCGTAGTCGATTGAGGTGGGCTCGCAACGTTATGGATCCTTGTGGCTCGTTAAGGTTATTGATGTAGGCAGATTCATTTATTTATCACCATAAATTATGATTAAATCATAATATAAAGTGCATTAAAGCAAGTGCGTCTTATTTTTTCCTGGGTCCAATTTTATACAAGATAAATTGAATCCGTTTCAACTATGGCACTGAATGTATGTATGTTGCTGCACTAAAATATTGTCAAAAATAGAAATTTTCAGGATAATATATAAGACAAATAATATGCTCAACAGTCCTCAACTAACTACATATATCAGATGTATGTATTTACCAAAAAATGCGTTATTTCTTTTAAATGAAACTTAATAAATTAAACCTTATTTTCTCTAGAATGGGAGTTTTTCTAAAGCACAGACGAAAAATACATATATAAGTTTTTTTATTTGGATTTGGTAGTTTTAGTTTTTTTTTATTATGGTCCAATTTCTACTACTGTGCGGGTCTACTAGTACAACATCATTATGTACTAGCTTACCAGGCGAACGTTCTTCTGCTATTTGTATTTAGAAATTTGCCCGTGATTCAGTGATGTTTATACAATAACGCCATCTAGTCCACTACGGTACAACTATTATTCACGCACGTACCCACGTAATTCGACGTGAGAGGAGTTACTTCCTGATTTTCAATTGTAATAACTTTTGATAGAATGGATACATTTTAATGAAATAAAGCCCAAATGTAAAGTTAAGATACATACTATAGATATATCTGCATTCCCTTGAATCCCATTCGGTAGGTTTAGTGCCAACTAAATTTAAAAACACAAACAGAGACCGTGAGTTATTATATACACAGATTATATGTATGTATTATTGTATGTTTATTCACAGGGTTTAATTATTTTTCTTGCTCAAAGTCGGTCTTTGCTCCAGGCGTCCTCAGTCGTGGGTTGAAAAGTCCCTCTTAGAAAGTTGTGGAGAGCGCTACTTGATGTCAACGAGTCTTATGGCAAACTGGAACCATTCTCATTTCATACAGTAGTTTTATTTTTAAATTATCCGAAAGCAATTCTATGAAATAAACTCGTTGGAATCCTAAGGGTGTATTTCTTGTCGCGCGTGTTCACAGCCGTTACACATGACACTCGCTGCAATTGCTACGCGACTTGTGTCTGCGTATGAAACGATGGGAATCAAGTGGCTATGTACTAAAGTACTAGAGAAGACACTGCATACCACTGCTGTGTCCCATCCAACTGCAGCAGCTGTGCCGCTCGCATCATAGTCTATGCGGATGACATGCATACCCCTTTGTAGCAAATCAAGCGCTTCTGCGACTTTAAGTTATAAATTACAAAAAAAGGAACATGATTTATGTTTAAAGTACCTTGTCTAGTATTTTAGTACATTGCATCTCGATGTCTTGTCCAGGCTATAGGACTATTGACTCATACCTTCCACAACAATCTGTATTAAATCGGCTAGGTGTACCCCACCTTAACCATAATGGTTGCAACGTCAATGGCCACCAATAGGATATAAAAAGAGTAGCAGCCATTACACTAAAACAGCTGTCCTGGACACGGCCCTCCATATTTAATGAACCTGAAACTTTAATCAAGGTCAGAACGCTTATCGACAAATGTGGGCTGAGAAGGTTCGGGGAATGGAATACATGTCTTATCGATCTGTCGACTTGGGTGGATTCCGTGTGGTATTTAATGAAGTATCGATTAAATAAACTCATTGGTTACCTACGTGAATATTACCTAAAAAGTTATGACTTTTTTAACAATGACGTATTTTTATATAATGAATTTTATTGTATCGAATAAAACAGAAAAATACATGACAGCGCTTAACCCTGCTGTTATTAGGCGTTGTGGTGTTGTACGAAGATTTAATGGACATTCCAATTTTCACACCACACGTTAACAATTTCACAAAAGATTTCACGCTTGCTTGCGGCGTTTAGTCCGCATCCAAAACTCGTTCATTGGCTTTGACCCATTTGGCCGCGTTCCGCCGCTCAAGTGCCGTGCAAAAAGCCTCGTGTCAAATGCAGTTGCATTGTGTTAATGAGTACCTACCAGTATTGTGTGAAGAAATGAAACTACAAGAATGTGTTGCATCCGAGACGCCATTGTGTTGTGGTAGGAACAACACTACGCTTAGAACCGATGCTTGTTAAACGCTGAACCTTGACCCTCTTGTTTTCAATACACAATAGAAATAGAATTGGATGCATTCTATTAATGGAAGAAAAATGCTGAAAATCAGCATTTATACCCAAATGAAATGGAATTGACTACTGATCGCGTAGAAGTGATTAGTGACCAATTATAGTTCTAACCTAATCTAACCTTACTTCTACTTATACGGCGATACAATTAAAGTAAATGGTATATTACTTACTTTAACGCTTTGAATACCTATATTTCATACGTACATAGGTATAACTATAATAATAATGGAAGTAAGGTTTCGAGCTCAACCAGGTGAAGGAACCAGTAATAAATGTTTGTATTTTTAATTTTTATTGTTTTTGTATTTAGTAAAATTACATTCCTTAAATTTCAATGAGGGCTTTCGATTATACATATATAACCCACGCATTATAGAGAAGAAAATAAAATGTCATAATTTTGTTTAAAGTCTTTATTGAATCATGTTACATTAATGTCCAATGAGAGTTTAATATCGATATGACACGAAAATCTATAAATAACTCACAATTACATGTTCGATACGGTCTACGTACCAACCTGTGCGGTCAACGGCAAGATCTCATTTGAGGTGGAACCGAAGATAACTGAGACTGATTCATCACAAATAAATATATAATCGAAACGTCTGTTTGTAGTGTCAGAATAACGCCAATTATCTGAGGATGTTTGCTTGCACATTGTTATAACAAATACACAATGTCTGTGTGTACCCATTGGCTAATTTTGGAAACTATTAAACCTTATTCAACTTTGACCCAAAGATTTTTAATTAATAAAAAATGTAGAACATTTTAGGCGATTACAAAAAAGAAGAAGATTAAAGGTGGTAGAACATAACAGAAGTGTTAAGCGCTGCTGTGTTCTGGTCGGTAGAATGTGGTAAGCGAGACATACTTATTCGGGGCATTCCAACTTAGTCCTCAGGGGTAGCAACGCATCTGTGGCCGACCTCGGGTAGATCGAATGTTGTCTGGGGTTTATTACAGGTGTACATGGGCGACAGTGGCCACTTACCATCAGTGTGCTCGTTTGCTACTTCCAGACCATAAAAAAATATCCTAAAAGATAACTATCCTACAAGCATAAATCAAATAATATAAATTAATTGTTTAAATAACTCAAGTTGGTAACCGCAGACGAAGTTGATAGATATGTCGATAGAATTATTCGCCGAATTAGGTAATCCAACACGGCTTTGTCAAGTCTAGATTGCATTCTTATACCAAAGATAATTGTAAATCGATGCAATGTTGTGATTACTATTCCGTTCAAGTACAGTAATAGCAATAAAATACTCCTTGTAGATTCTATGGAAATGAATAAATGACGATTATAGATTTGTCGTGCTCGATTGCGTAGCAGTGGCAACTATTCCTTCCTCATTTTACTCGACATAACAAATCAATGCAAAGATGCTGATATATGATATACTATACAAATAAATAAAATTGGAGTGTCATTTATAATTTTTTTGTCTGTCTGTTTGTTTGGCTAGATTACTTATCTTCTAAACGGCTGGACCGATTTTGACGGAACTTTCACTGGAAGATAGCTAAAGGTCTAAGGCGTAACTTAGGCTACTTAAGAAAGCATTAGCGCGCGTTCCACTGGCTTGCAGCCGCCGTCGCGGGCGTTAATGTCAGTTGCGGGCAGATATCAATGTATGCCTTTTTACTTTTTTAACGCGGATGAAACCGCGGAGATCAACTAGTTGAGTTATATTTCTTTTGGCAACCCCCTTAGTGGAGCGGTCGTTGTACCCGTCTGACACGCAGAGGGTTCTGTGTTTGAACCCGGACCAGACAAGTGTCTAAATGATGAAGATACATTTCTGTTCTGGTTCTCGGTGCTTATGTTCCTGCTCATCTTTCCGTGTGTCCATAATACCCACGACGCATTGTATCAATTTAATCTACCTGTCTTTGGAATCGTATTTGGTTGTTATTGAATACGAAATGCCTAATAACTATAGTATATAGTAAATCGTAACCGCGGATTTTGATTCAAGAACATCGACGATACCCAATATCTTGAATCGTCTACAATATACGAATATCTAATCTTAAATGCAATACAAATCTTAGATACCTTAGATACTTATCTCACCTGAAAATATTGTTTTTAAGATTTGAGCGATATGATTTGTCTAGATAGAAAGTGATATATTTTTACTATATGTAACGTTACATAACATAAACTATAGCAGCACTGCTACCACCTAACACTCTTTTATATCACCAATGTGATCCATTTTAAAGATGGTAGAACTCTATGTGATTCAACTCCGGCGACACCACCGCCACATCTATTTCTGCTTAATACCAGCAGTATTAAACGCTGTTGTGTTCTGGTCTGAAGGGTGTGGTAAGGGAAACATGCTTATTCTAGGCGTTCCAACTTAGTCTTCATGGGTAACAAGTAACAACGCATCTGTGGTCAACCTTAGTTAAGACTTTGATTTGGGGTTGATTGCAGGTGTCCATGGGCAGCAGTGGCCACTTACCGTCAGGTAAACTCCATGCTCGTTTTGTACTTCCAAAGTATAAAAAAACACGTAACACTTCTGTTTCGGGTTGAAAAGTATGTAAAACTATTAAGACATATGTATGTAAGGCAGAAACACCAATGTGACTAACGCATTGCAACATTATCTTGGTTACCCTAAACATTATTATCCTATTTGGTATCGAATGCACATATCTTGGTAGATACTTAAGGTCAAGAATACTGTATATTATGTTTGCTTCCTGCTGCTTCCATTACATACAATAAATATAATCAGTTTTATAATGTGGTACGAAGACTATTTCGTCAGCGCTCTAAATAACGCGGTCTGGCGCTTTTCGCTCCGAGCGATACGAATCGCAGCTAATGAGCCAATCTCACAGCTGCGACCGATCTATCTATTCCCACCTGTAATGGAAATACACTTCCTTATTTTACATTTAGTTACAAATTTAGCCAGTAAAATAGTTGATCTTCGCGCGGGAAACGAGGTATCGATACTTAAGTTATTTTTATACGATCATATCTTTAGGTTTGTGCTATTTAATTACCTAAAGTGGAATCCCATCAGTATTATATATGTAACTCGCGTTCGCTGTCTGTGTTTAATATTACTTACCACCAAAACAACAGGATTGAATTCATGGAAATGCAAATATATTCACAGTACGAATGTTAACTTAACATTTTGGCTTTATTGCATCAAAATCGATCCACTCAAACACAAATTTAAAATCAGAAATAATTTTTCTTACGTCGAGTTACCTACGTACGAACACAATATAACTTAGTGGATTAGATGGCGTTATTGCAAAATCATCACTGACTCACGGGCAAACTTTTAAATACAAATGGCAGAACAACGTTCGCCTGGTCAGCTAGTATTGAAATAATTTCATCTAAATTATTTCATTAAGAACTATTTATTTACAAATATTATGAAGCGATGTGCTACTATTGCCATCAAACTATATACAAACAGATTAAGTTTTTAATTTCTACTACTTATAAATGTGTTTCTAAAAGTCAACGAGTAATTAATGATACTTGTATAATGTCATGTACCTATCTGGTTATAACTTACCAAATAAAGTGGTATAGCGCTTCCCACTCTGCAGGCGATACAGGTCTGTTCTAATTAAGTAATCTCGCAATTATCAGCAAATAACCAATTTCACTTAGTCTTAAATTCGCGATTTTAATAATAATTGCATCAACTTCCTACTGCTTGTTTTGAATTTGCTGACTCTAATAATACGTTTGGTTTTAACTACTTCTAATATACGTTCGTCGTCGTCAACTCATTCTGGGAAATGGGGACCCTTGAGAAAATATTTTTAAAGACCTCTCAAAAGTTTAGATGTCCTCACGATGTCCTCCTTCACCATTTTAGGCAAGTGCTAAATTACTATATATTTTCAAAATAGGATTGCGCCTGGAATTCATACCTCGTACCCGCTGACTTAGCTAGGCTATCACTTCTCAGTGAATATATTAGTATTCGTAGTTCAAGTAAACTGTTACATATTTATAGTATACATGTAATTCAAATAGATAAATAATATCATCGTTAAATCCTCGCTAGTCGGTCGATGCGGACGTTCCGACCTGTTTAATTGAATACATCGCTCTATTGCAAATGATATTAACATAAGGCAAACGGCACACGTGTGTAACTTATAGCTGCCCACACGGAGGTACGCATTGAGACTACATAATATATTAGACTTATACATATCGTTATTATATAAGTGATAGCCTTGTGGTTTGAAATCCTGCCTCTCACCTTTGGGTACTGGAGTGGTATCCTAGGCGCACTTATTAGTTAAATTATATTAACAATTACGCAATTAAATAATTCCGTTAGAAAAGTTCTGAAGGTCGCAATGTCTACCATTATGCAATAGACCAGCCTGGTAGGCTACTCATTCTGAGAAGCCTCCTTTCCATCTTAGGCCTCCTATAACCAACGCCACTCCGACAATCCCTTAACCCTATGATTCCATCGCTTTCCTTCCGTTCTCTTCGCTCCTCGGTATACCTGGTCGGGGGACATTTTGTAGTTACGACGTGACCGGTGCTCAGTAGTGGGAGAGTAAGGAAGAGATAACAGTGACGGTGTCGGTGGAAGATGATCAACATGAAGCAAACGACACGCACGTGTGCCCAGCTTATAACTGCCCACATCGTTTTATGCATTGAGACTACATAATATTGTAATAATGATTGTATGGCGTTAGTGTTCATATGACTTAAACACGTGTAAGCAATAAAAAGTTGTCAGCATTTTATAGAACACCCACATGCTCGCCCACGGGTGAGAAAAATGAATGAAAGCGCGTGGATAAGGCCTTGCGCACTCGTTTCAAGTATAAATACTCTACCTACCGGAGGAACAGCTTCTTATCGTACTCGTATATTGGCAATTGTGTTTGTCACGTTTTGTCACTTGAGCATGTTGGGAGTTTAAGACACATTGCGTAAGTGTGCAATAAGAGACAACACTTTGATCCTGTCTTGTCTTTTTAATATGATTATTAAAAATCATATGTGGTCATACTATCCGGTACAAGTAATTTCAGTTTAATTTAACTAAACGTTTAGTAAACTTATTTTTTTGTTTCGTTTAGGTAGATAATTTTACATCTAATAACTAGGATCGTTAATATTTTTAGTTTGTTAAATATTTAGCTCCTTCAATGTTTCGCTACATGTGGTAGAGTCTTGCGTAATGGTACAATTACTTCAGTAAGCTTTGTTCTAACTTGTGAAATCGAATCAAAGGATTAAGGTTTACGCTGTGAACAGGCACTAGCTGTTCACAGCTTATCTGATCGTTGCATTAGCGTAATCCTTACAATTGTGCGGCATTACGCACGTACAATGTAGCAAACGGTGCACTAGGCATAACCCATACAAAAGCAGGTATGTATTGAATAGGTATACTTTGTAACAGCTATGTTCTCTTGATGAAAATGTACGGAAACCTAGTTTAATCGAGCATGGAGTCCAAATTCCTTTCCGCCCACCGCAACACCTAATTATGTTACAAAAACGATACAATGACGCCCGATCTTATTTGCATGTGGTGTCACAAGAACGGCTGCCGACGATCGATGAAACACTTTTGTCGATCATAAATAGGAAAAGATATAAAATAAAAAGTCATTCTTTATATAACAAACAGACGGTACATGGAAGTGATAACCACTCTAGTAGCTTGTGATACACGTTTGATATTTTTTCGCTTTTATTTGTCTATACATTGAAGAAAAAAACATTGTGAAGACATACTGCAGAGATCTGTTAAAATAAATTTTACTAATCCGCATTTGGCCGACACGTTGGACTATGACCTACCCAGTCTCCCTATCGTAGGAGATCTTAAGAATTCGAAGAAAATGTTTTTGATTTTTATTTTATACATAATGTAAAGCCTAGTTTGTCTAGGGTGAACAAGGGTGGTAGAACCCTATGTGGGTCGACTCCGGCGACACCACCGCCACACCTAGATATTTCTGTCTTATAACAGCAGTGTTAAGCGCTGCTGCGTTCTGGTCTGAAGGGTGTGGTAAGGGAGACATACTTATTTGCGATGTACCAACTTAGTCCACAGGGGTAGCAAGATGCGTTGCGTGGCCGACCTCAAATAATACTGATCTTATCTGGGGTTGATTACAGATGTCCATGGGCGGCAGTGGCCACTTACCATCAGTTAGGCTGCATGCTCGTTTGCTACTTACATAACATAATAAAGTAAGCCGCTACATAACACACCAAGTCCATTAAGTCCATTATCTCATTTCAAAATTATTATTTTGGCGTATTTTCGTTTCGTCTCCATGTCATTTTAATCATCACGCCCCTTGTTACTCGAATGTTGGGTAATTCATGCATAAATGAGATGCCTCGTATTATTAACCGTGTATGCCTTTATTTAACCGTTTATTTTATCAACACGAAAATAATATCGTATTTCATCTTGTGCGGGCTTACCTAAGTATTTTGCGGTGTAAAAAAGTCTCGTCGATTTTATGCGGTGCTCCTAATTTGGACGTATTGACATGCGCGGGTGGTATGTCCACCTTGTAATGACAACTGAGCCTTATGGTATGAAAAATAAAAGCGGAAATTGATAAGTTACCACTGAAGGTGGCTACACCTTGCCACCCACGTGGCGCACGCTATTCCCGTGCTAATTGCTATGCAACGAAGGTAACTGAGTGATTTCATCTCTGTCGATTAACGAGGAAGAGTTGAGAAATGATATATTAAAGAAATTACCAGTCACGACCCTTATCATTAATAAGAATAAGAATGACATTCATAAAGAGTAGTCTCATTAGTCGCCTGCTGCATAATAAAAGAAAACTGTCATTTAAATTAAATGTTTATTTCAAAATGTATACCAACTTATTTCCTGTACACTTTGCATAACATTGTTTATAGTCGATGTTCCTGATCCTGATCGTACCCTAAAATTAAGTATTTCTTTAGTAGCGAAATTCTATACCAAGTATTCAATATTGTGTACGAAAATTTACGTAATTTTTTTTGGTCTGTTTTAATAGGAAATAATTTATAATTCGTTAACTTTGGACAAAGCGGTAGTACCCATTATTCAATCACACAAAGTTTGTAATACAGTTAAGTAACGCATGCAATATTTTATCTTTGCCTTTCTGCTCTCATAATTTTTAAGGCAATTTGCATAATTAGTGGGTCCGGTAAACCAGCGATAATGCCGAGGTAATTGATAACAATTATTTTCTCCATTTACGGCAGATATAAATCTGTGGTAGGTAATCTACTTTGTAATTACAAATTAATGCACTTTATATTTCTTAAAAATACCGAATATTAAGTACTTAGCGTTCATAATACATGTAGTTAGGATTGCGCGTATAAATTCTAATCAATGCGTCGAAACTTCAGACAAAAAAAAGGCAACGCTTCGCTATTGATTTCGTATAGGTTATCTTTAGATGACATCGGCACATGATATATGCCTATTTAACGAAACAAGATGCAGTGCGTTGAATGAATTTAATATGCCTCAATATCTCGTTGGAAGAAACGAAGTCTTATTTATTTTATTTTAGGTCACAATAAAAATAAATCTATATTAACTTAACAGGCATGTTTACAAAAATGGCGCCTGAATCAATTACGCACTGTAATAAACCAAATTGCTAACTCCGGAATAGTCGCTGATTGTAACGAAAAGAATCACATTTGTAGAAGTGATTTGTTCGTATTTTCTTAAAATGTAAAGACAGAGCGATTCTATTTTGCAGTAATAATGAGTATAAAAAAAGTTTTATGTCAATAACTTAACTAATATTCTATATTTATACCTGAATATGTAGGCATAATCTTGGTGAAACTGTTTATAGAAATTGAGTAACTTAACCAGAATAAGGATAATCTAATATTATTCTTAAACTAATCAAACAATTAATTTCGGAACGCGTTAATATTTAGTAGTTATCAAATTGGATTATTCATGAATCATCTTTTGACTCGTGAATCAAATTTTTCCATCATATTAAACCAATTAATTACTATTATCGAGGCACATAATGCGCATATTGCTAGTAAATAGCAGTGAACAATAGTAATCCAGAGGCTACAGATGTCAAGCCACCTCCATTCATGAAGATAGCTAACACTGTTCCTACTGTCTTCTCTATCTTCACTTCTCTATCTATAAGTTTTAGTAGCTTTGTGCTACGACAAGCCCATTGTATGCACGTCGTATGCCATTTGTTATGCGAACAATAGCCGCAGTTCGTAATCTCGTATTTATCTATCGTTTTGATTATAATACGTAGTTAGAGGCGACGAAATTGAGACAGTTAGTTCTTCAGCTTTTAAGTTTCTACAGATCGATATCAAACTCTTACTTCGGAAACAATATCATATGTTTCGCACCGTGGGCTCCTTGCAAGCTGTCAAGGTCTCGACTACATGTACTTTATAATTATAATAATAGTCATTATATACCCTTCATTGTTCCACTACTGGGTACGCATCTCCCCTGAGAATTGATTGTCGTCCACCTCAGTTCAATTGCAGATTAACGAACGTCACACTTATGAAAATATATCTTGGACTTCTCACGATATTTTCCTTCACTGCTAATGCATATGGTATCAAAATTCATTTCTAATACAAACAGGAAACAAATCAGACCTCAGGGTCTTGAAGTCCGGACCCAATGTATGATAAGCCATAACGCGTAAAATATGCCAAAGATTCAATTTCAATCTACTTCAAAACATGTCATGCGTGCCATTTTTATAACATGTTTTCTTCATTAATTCTGCATTTTGTTCGCTGTTTTTTGTGTTATCTCTTTTTCCACGCGAACCTTTTCACATAACACGCTTTTAGCCATTTCATCCCGCATATAAGCTATGCATACTGTCTGTGTGCTTACTTTATATAACTCAAATGCAAACCCAGTTATACTGCTGAAAAGACATTGTGTCCGAAGCCGCGTGGCCTCAGATATGTTTAACAATAGATGGACGTCAGCTCTTTATCTAAGAAGTTAGCTATCGCCGGATATCCGCCACTTAACGCCAATCGACGGAGTAATTTGTCATGTTGAAAATATAATTTATGTGATTAATGCTGCAAAATGTCTCGTAATGGATGGAGATTTGATAGACGATATCTCATTGATAGTTTTTACTTTTATACCCCGGATGCGGGTTCCCTTTAACACAAAATGGCTATAGATAAACCCGCACACTGGCTTCTATTACCCTAATGTTACACGAAATTTAACCCTAATGTAATATCTACCCTCTAGTAATATGTAACGAATTTAACAAAGTTATAACATAGAAATATAACAATGTAATCCCGCGAATACACATATATCTAGGCATAGGTATAAAACTTACGCACATTTTTTTACAAATTATTCATTTTTCATTACAGTTTTAATCATTATTTAAATATTATTGTTTATAGCATTCCATATAATGTAAATATTATATTTTTGACTGCCAATCCATCATATCTGAAGCTGGATGGTAAACTGTGTAGTAGGTATGTAGATTATTTAAAAAGATTGGTGGCACGTGGGTATTATTTAGGAGGAGGGCTTAATTGTTTCGAGCGGGCATGATGTATTGTGTCCAGGGCATTATCGTCTACACTGGCGCACTGCGCCATCCCAGCCCAACACGTAGGTGGAATAAAGGACGTATTTTATGTAATGGATATCTAACGAATAAACACCTAAAATCAAATTGTTACTAATGAATAGAAATTGTAGCTTACTCTAATGCTCTCATCTTAGTCGCTATTTTCCAATTATGTCTGTAACAACACAAATATGTAGTAATAAGCCACAAATTGCTAGTAACGAAACACTGTTTACATATATGTAAGTATGTTTTAAAATTTAGCATGGAAAATCACATTTTATATGATATAAAAAGAATATATATACCTATAATAAAGTTCATTAATAGTACCTACAGAATAGTTCAAATTCTAGTTAAAGCACGTTCTATAAATAATTTTATGTCTTAAGCAGCTCGCATTGTCGGTAAGATAATTCCCACGCACTAATTACCAAACCGATAACAATTGTGATTTTACCTAACGTAAAAAGTATTTTTACATGACATACTAAGAAACATTGAAAAATATACTATACTACTACTAAATATACTATGTGCATAAAGTTACAAGTCAAATTTTAATTATTAAACTTAAATTAAAATTAATTAAATTGTTTCAATTCCGTGGGATGCTGTGGGACGTAAATGGATTGCAGCCTTCAATATCGCCATAAAATGCAATCGGAAACTTAGATTATTAACTTAGCTGCAGTATATCTATGTCCACATTCCGTAAATTCCAATAAAGCAAGGCCGTTATGAGGCTGCGAGCCATAATAACCATAATAGGTATTTAAATACAGCAAAAGGACAACCGAATGAATTGTTCTTCTGTGTTTATACATATATTGTAGCAGGAGCATACGCCCACCTAATTGCTAGCAGCCCCTGTAGCCCTTGGAAATTTGTATACAAGCACGGATAGGATTACAGTCAGACCGTACGTTACCCAGAGATGCGTTGCTCTTGCTATCCTTGAGGGCGTACACTCCTCTAGTGTGTATGTCTCGCTTACAACACCCGTCGAAATTGAACCACCGCTTAAGATTAACCATGAACGACTACAATACACTGTATTAATATTTCCTATGGCCTATAGTAATCGGTCCCATATGGGTAACATACCCAGTCCTACATTTCAAATAAAAAATACCCACAAACCAACACAAACACATAATGGCCGAGAACTATTATGTGTTTGTGTTGGTTTTCAATACGTTAAAGCGGTAAGAGTCACTGTACCGTAAGAGCTCTCTAGATTCCAACTGTTACAAATGTCCTTTTTAGAAATAACGTCGATCAATTCGTCCAGCTGATGTTAAAATATATTCCGCAAAAGTTTAACCTAGCCCTATCTAAAATTTGTCTCATTTGCTATATCTATCACTAATGGTCATCCTTAGATGGCACTAGATATTAAATCGGAAGAAAATTTGCTAAGCTCCCTTTTTTGCAATTTCAGATGCCATATCCTTAGGTCCCGGTACTTTCTGGAATTATTGATGTGCTTTTGATGACATGTTAAAATGATTCCTTTCGATATTATAACATAACATGCTATATTCCTATTAACTGACACTGACAAAGCGCGACAGAGTATACTCGTCATTTGCCTATATTGACATCGTAGCCCAGCAGTGGGACATATATGGGTCGCAGTCAAATTATATGATGTAAGGCCTGCGTTGAACGTCACGACCGTATAAGGGCCCGGCGCGGAGACCGCCGTGATCTATATCTGTGCGCCCGCGCATAACGCACCGTTTCCTACATACTAATGGCGGTGACCCGTTTCAAACTGCAAGCAATTAATATATTTCTATATCCTAAATGTCACATTCGTAACCCCGTTGTACCTGTTGTGAGGAAAGTGAAGGTATTTTCAACTTTTATTGTATGTATATCTTCGTATGTGTTTCCTAACGCACCCTATTAAAACGTCATTTACTACCAATAATTTTACTATAAGTCACAATATTATCAAACTAATATTTTTTAATAATATTAACTAATATTTCTATGAAAACCAAATATAGTATATCAACCGCTCATTATTTTACCTTTGAATCAAATTCCTCAAAACTAGTTTCTATTAATTCAATTCCGTTTCTAAATTACATATAGGTAGCAAAATTCGCACGAGTTTTACTCGTAAAATATGATTAATTAGTTTTGACTATTCATCGCAGAAAATATTTATTGGGCCCCATTATGTAAATCACATTATAGTATTGGATAGATAATAAATCATGTACGATTTGCAAACTCGCAAAGCATTTGTTAATAATCCTGCAATAAAATATACAAACATATGACGTCACTCCAGGTATTTACGATACGCAGTAAAACACCATAACAATCTTGTATTAAAATGCTAATGAGTACACAAGGCCAAGGTCGTCACCTGGATTGATATTTTTAATGTTTGCATACCGTTTAGCCTCCTTGCGCAGCGTCATCTTCGACTTAAGTTACGAGCGATAAACCTTATCATGTCAATTATATCTTAGAATAGGTATTTGGATATTAAATTATCTTATGCAAATGATTTTGCTAATTAAGCAGTTTTCTGACGATTCAAGTAATGCTTGAAACTCATATGCCCAAAGAAATATATGACGATCCACGTGAAGGAGCGAGCGCCATACAAATCTAAAACGAAGACGATCCTAGGTTCGATTCGCAGCTACGCAGAAATAAAGATAACGAATTTAGTTTTCTATTCCGGGTATGGGTATACTTGGATACTCAACTTTGTAAGTCTCCATTGCATCTACCCACGTTATCTTTTAGTACATTTAAGGTTGCTTATATCGCTAAACGCCAATGACTTAAATTATTGTTGTCAAATCAACGTCAAAAGGTGAACATGGCTGTTTATTCTGATGTCATTCACGCTTGTGACTGTAGTACTATACAAGATGAACGCGGAAATGTCGGTGGACAGTGTATTTTCATTATTCTTAATTTACTATTTTTCTCGTTAATGGAAATCCTTCGATAACATAATATATTGTTTTAAGAAATATTTTTTATAA
>DWNY01000250.1:0-18272 GCA_018250635.1 Telegonus apastus | reverse complement strand
AACTCACTTTATTCGCGTAATAGGGGATTTCCCTACTTCAGTAACGAAAAAGCGCGAATCACTTGTAGCTCTAACAGCTAACTAGGCCTGGTTCATCAACTGTTTCACTACTAGTGATGTCTAACAGTAACGAAGTCCTTTGGGTTACGGTTTATTCAGACAATCCGTAATAAGCTTGATTGCGCCGCTGAGCGACGGCACATTCATAATCCCATGCATGCATGCATTCGAATCTGAATGCATAAAGCCATTACGTGCCATGCCAAGATCGTTACATTGCGCTTAAATAGAGATGTCATGCATAGACTGCAAATGGGCATTGAAAGTCAATGAAAGTTGACTTTCATTAACAACACATACGTCATTGGTGACGTTTGAGACCAGAAGAGTTCTTGTAATAATGTGGTTATATAAATACAAGGCATAGAATGTAAAAGTTGACTTTGCTTTCACCCAAACTCCACGTCACTAATGACGTTTAAGCCCAAAAAGTATTCATGGAATAGCGAATTAGTGTGGAATTGCGTCTTTGCAATCTTGGAAACTTCCTTAACGTGTATATGTCCAAAATACCTAAAAAGAAACCTGAAGAGAGTGCTGTGATCGTTAAAGCTTCATTTTTAATTTATTATTTTTATTAAGCAATTTTTAAAGGCGTAGAAATAATATGCAGACCTTACTAATAGACAGAGACATAATAGAGACAGAGGGCGCTTGTTCTATGGAATTGGCCAAGTGCGGTATTGATTTACTATCAGTATGAAATGCATGCTTATTTTTGTACTTCAATATCACAAAACAGAGATTAACAAAACAACGGTTTCCTTTTTGAATATAATTACATTAATTAAACACTGCAAAGTGAATGCCTGTTTGGTCTATTTAGGGTGTTTCGGTATAAATCCCCAAACACTGTCGTCGACACTCCAACCTCATGTATGGCCCCTCGAGCAGCGATTTTTGCAATAATTTATTATATTTTTTTTAGTCACATTTTTTCATCAATTTCAGAATATATCGCATTTGCTTAATCATTATTGTACTCACGATTCTCAAAAAAATATTCACATTTATGCTTTTTGAGTGCCATCTTCGTTTACTTCAGAGTATTATTCTTAGTAATTTTCGAAAAAAAAAACAAATTAAAACATTTGGTTACCCTCAAAATATCACTCTCAATGAATCTCAGTGCATACTTATAAAATAGTATCAGCTATAATAATAATTGTAAATCCTTTGAGATATTCAAATAATAATTTCAAAACAGACTAGATCTTTTTGTAAGAATAAGTGGTGAGATTGGTGAAATTAGTCTCATGTATTGTTACCTTATATTGTGTATTACACAAGAAAACCTTACATTAACGAAGCAATAGTTATTGACACCCGTGTGTAATAAATAATTTGAATTTTAATTAATCGCCACCGCTAACAAACTTCGTGGCCCAAATAAAACATTTATACCAGTCTTATCCTACAAGCAGCGTCCAATATAAATTAGCTCACCACGTAATCTGTATCCCGGTGCAATAGGGTCGAAAATAGTGTAACAATAGCTGAGTGAATCACGAAGTAAGTGTACTGTTTCGGGCGCTTGTAATTTATGCGGTTCTAGTGCTTCGGTGCAGCTAATACGGATTGCATTCGCTTGCATACATGTATGTAGATTGCGTTAGTGTCCATTCACACGTAACACAATCACTTGACAAAGATAACTGTCTGGGCGAAATAGTTGTATGGATCACATAGTCACCACCGACGTAGCGGTCGCCTTACCGGTCTGGCATGAACTAGGTTGCGGGTTCGATTCCCAACCATATATATATCTGAATGATAAATTTATATTTCTATTCTGCGTCTGGGTGTTTTTATATTAGTTTTTGTAAATGTCCAGGTCACCCACGACTCAGAATAAAACTATAGTAAAGCGCTATGAGTGTAGGTAGTGTTTTTATTAGTTTAACTAAAACTGAGCACATTTTATGCGCAATTAAAGCGCATTTGACGTCACCATACACTCAATCATAGCATAACAAGCGTATTCGTTATCAAAAATACCCGTTTCTTCTTATATGATTGAAGTAGTAAAGGATCAATTCACCTGAGTAAGTAGTCATTACCGCAAATGGATATTTTAAACTATCTCTGAACATGAATCCTCCTTGAAAACGTTTACAGATGCTTTGTGTCACAAAAATGGTATCCTCAATATGAGTTAGTCATAACCATATTCTCCACTGAAATGCAAAAACTGCTTCGCAAACTTTACTACCTGGGTTTAATGAACTATCTCATTATATGTATATGTCATCGAATTTGAGTTGACAGCGTGTTACGTCATAACTTGCTCAAAACTAAACCTTGCACATAAGACCGTTTTCCAAAACATGATACCAATTAAAAGAAGACGAAACTACTTTCTTTTCTTTTATATTGATTGGTAACAGCTTGTCAGCATTTGTGGTAGTATTCTCAAAGCTGAAAGAACATATGTATATTTGTCACAACGTGCAGTTACGTCAAAACGTGCAGATCTTGGCGTTGCCGTGCAACGTGTGCGTGTGAACAGGCACTTAGGATCGCAGTATTCGTGCAGTTCGTTCAGTAATGTGTGCACTGAATTAGTGCTTACTTCGGGCGTTCGTGGCTGAAATGTGCTAAGTGGATAAATCTTGGATAACGCGCCTAATTGAGTGGAGTGGCGGGAAGTAATTAATCTTGTTTTCACACTGATAACAAACAGGAAAATGAAATACAGTTAAGATTTCCTGGTTTGTTTGAAGTCTATTAATCCACGGATTAATGTTGCACGGTCCAGAACGCTTACCAATCGTGATTGGTAAGCGTTCTGGACCGTGCAGCTTGGACAATCGTGATTGGTAAGCGTTCTGGACCGTGGTAGAAGTAGCAAACGAGCATGCAGTCCACCGGATGGTAAGTGGTCACTACCGCCCATGGACATATCAACTCCAGATAAGAGTAATCCTACCTAAGGTTAGACACGAATGCATTGCGAGAAACTATACGTTGGATGAAATCATCCATTGATGATGACTAAATCATCATTAAATAATGATGATTTGATTGAATTGAGATATTTTTATCAAATTTATAAGTAAATAGTCTCGCGAGTCACAGAAAGTTTTATGGATAGTTAAGTTTGTTTGAAGGTCGTAAAATCCTTTAAAATTCGACTCCAGAGGCAACACTGCCACACCTATTACTGATAACACATCTGTGGACAACTGTAATATTAAATATGAGTCTAATTTTCTCATTGTCCATTATTATTATAGATGTTTATGGGCGAGAGTAGCCCCCATGCGCAATGTATGCTCGATTGTTACTTGTATCATACAAAAAATTTCATTCGTCGAGAAAAGTTGGATGGGTAACTTGGGTGATCATTCACTTGTTTAAATATCAATAATTCATGTATGTAGCAGGGCTACGATAGCTAATAATTGGTGATATGGAGGTAATAAAGACCAATTAAGATAATAACAACTGTGTGGTATTCTTTGTTAGAGTGGTATTTTGTAATGTGTCCATTCCATAATAATTTATTCCTAATTATTCACATGGAATTATTTCCACATTAATATCAATGAGGTCGTTACCGCTTAAATTACGGTATTTGGGTGGTAAAAGGTCCATTAATTCAATTAATATTTAAGTATACATTAGGAGCAGGATAGAAAGGGACCCGAGTATCAATATGAAATATGCAATATGAATAGTCAAGGGGATTCCCCTGAAGTTTTGGGTTCCGATATCTATTCGTGTAAACTGTACATAGTAGTAGGTAGATTGAGAACTATAATTACAACATGGTAAGGACTATATTAGTATACTTATAAAACCATTCCAACCTTAGTCCTTACGGGTACAAAAGCTTTTGTAACCGATCTGGAGTTGATTATAGATTATAGATATTATCATTATTTCAGGAGTAAGAAAAGTTTTTACTGTAGACGTAGGCTACGTTTTCGATACTATAAAATATATAGCAAAATATCAAATAGTTTTCATTCTGTTTTATAGGCCAAGGTAACATTTGTGAACGAGAACGCTGAGAGGCGAGTATTTGACAGGAAACGTGTCGGACAGCGCGCGTCGCCTCGTATTTCCTCTGGCAGCTGTTGATATTGTGTTTTTAGAACTTTATTTTAGGATTTTCTCATAAAGTATTGGCGGCGCCACGCAGCAAAGACCACACTAATCTGATATGCAATTAAATATCTAAATTAAAACAATATGATTCTTGTCTGTGTTTTATCTGTTTCTTTGTATTTTACCTACAATACAGGGAACTCTAGTATGAGTGTAAAAAGCCTTATTTATATGTGTATGAAACAGTCATTACCTTGTGTTGAAATTTGGACTCTCAATCGGGGGTCCAGGGTTCAAATCCCAAGCACGTACCTCTAATTTTTCGAAGTTATTTGCGTAGAAAATAATTATCACTGGCTTAAACGGTGAAGAAAAACATCGTGAGGAAACCTACACAACTGAGAGTTCTTTAAAAAAAACGTTCTTAAATGTGTGTGAAGTATGTACATATTCGCACTTGACCAGCGCGGTGGACTATGGCCTAAAAGCCATCTCACTCTCAGAGGAGACCCGTGCCCAGCAGTGAAACAATACTGGGTTGATACGTGTATTATTACTTGATTAAAACCGTGATCTTAATGTTTACATTGACTACTCTACAACCTGCATACAAATTCATCAAATCTTGTTCCAATTCACACAGTCACGTAGCATGTGCTACGGCGTAGACCCTAATGTAGCAAATCAAGTGAACACGTGGACGTCGTAGCACATCAGCTGCGTTAACTTCATTAGGTGTCCGGCCCTCCTAACTCTGATAACTTGTTGTGCTTTACCCCTTAACGGAATGCCAATTACTCCTTGTTAGCTGAAAAACTAAACAAACATCGGTTTCCAAAACACTTCACTATTTCTAGTTATGGTCACGAATATAGTGTGGACATTCTTAGTAACGATTATGAAACGAGATAAGGTAAATTAGTAAAATAAAATGGTAGAATAGTGATAACTTGAGGATAACATTAATACGCTACTGGAATTAATAAATAGGCAGTATTCATATAGTTATTATGCTAGAGTTGGGGAGCCAGCCCAAAAAGTGGCCATCGAAAAGAAGGAGAAATCAAATGAGGGTACCTATCTGTCTATCTATATTAGGCAAAGATGTTTTATTATTTGTTGGACACTCGCACTCACAGGCGTACTTATGGCTATCCTACTCTATATATTATAACTCTATGGCAGTATTATACATAATTGACTATTATCATATGCGTTTAGCGATCACAATGAAGGATCAACGCTACCTGAATTGTTGCTATTCAATCCGTTACCTGTGAATGCAGCACAATAAGGATTGGATTACTTTATGAATGAATGCGATTTACATTCGTGATAACGCTATCCATTCAGCAATATTCATATACCACGTACGGTATAAGCCATGCGTAATCCAATCAATATACATTATACAAAGAGTTTATATATAAACATCTCTGTTTGATTGACGGTTGATATGATGCTTATTGAATACAAAAAACATGCTACTGAAAAAGTGAATTATTTTTGGGACGATTAAAACAAATAATTTCATGTTTTTGCTACTGCGTTATGTTTACATCATTAGGAGTGGAATTTTTATACACTTGAAATAGGTATGACCCATATGGAAAAATAGTATTTATAGCATTGAGATACTATGCACCAAAGTACTGGAGAAGCTACTTTAAATATATATCGTGTTCCTTTTTTGTCATGTATAACTTAATGTCGCTGAAGCGCTGATACAATAATAATACTGTCTAGCCTACCCTTCAAACTGCAGCGCTTGATTTGCTACAAAGGGGTAAGTATGTCACTCGCATAGATTATGATGCGAGCACTACGCGACTGAGTGCAGAGCGGCCAACCGCCGCAGTTGAACGGACACAAAAGTGGTATGCAGTGTCTTCTCTAGTAATACATAGTATCTCTGGGGATGTAACTAATATTTTTCTATATTAGTAAGACGTATTATTAAATCTGCCTCATTACTCGGCACACTCAAAGCATTGCCGAGTTGTAAGTAATTTTAGGCGTTGATAACTTCAGCCTTACTTAAGGTTGAAAACAGATGCGTTGCTACCCCTAAGGGCTGCTGGAATGCCTCGGATAAGTATGTCTCCCTTCAGCGCTGCTGTGTTAATCATAACCATGCAGACCACTGCATAACACAGCAGCGCTGAACACTGTTGTTATTATGCCAGAATAGATGTGACGGTGGTGCCTCTGAAATCCTTCAAAATCTTACTATCATCATGATCGTCAAAGCAGAACACAGTAAGGCTTAACTGTTGAAATATAATAGGAATATCCTTGACGCTACCATAGCCAATCCAAGATAAGTTCCATCTATACTATTACTGGTATGTCTCACTCAGTTTCCGGGGAAATCTGTGTACAGAACATTAATATGTTTCCCATTTATAGTGGTCCGGATTATCAGTTAGTGAGTTTATCAGCATGTTACTTTGGAGCGGATCTTTAGAGGACGTTTCTAACCCGTCTACAAAATCAATCAAGCGGTTAGGTATTTTTAACTGACTTAACTTAAGAAAGAGGTTATCCATTCGTCATGTATATTTTTTAACTACTCAAATACGGAGAACCCATGAGATATAAGCGTACATATTAGGATTAAGTTGCAACCTACGTATTAAATAAATGTCAGTGGCCACTTACCATTAGTAAATAATCCTTTGCTACTTTAATAATGTAAAAAATACGTTAGCCAATTCATATTATACGTCTACTGTAACATACGGTAAAAAGATACAGGAATAGATACTTCCATGGAAATGAATACCTATTGCTAGACATGTTTTGTTTATTTTTTAATCTACTACAAGTTATGGGTAAGTTAATTTACTTGATGATAGATTTCCAAAAACATTTATCCACCTTTTCCTAAAACAGCATCAATGTAGACGCAGCCTAAGGTAGTCATCGTTCCACTTTTTAGATGTTCTCTCGTCCGCCCATATAAGGCCCAGTCCACAGTGCTTGCAAAACCTAGCCCGGCTCAACTGACGTACGGAAGAGTGCGACAAAAACTTGTATCAACTCGGAGCTTAGAATATTAATGGTAATTGTTTTGCTGTAACACTGAGCGGGTTAAGCTTCTTTTATGTCTACAGACAAATAAATAAATTACATAAAAGTAGAACCCTTTGCGGTTGAATTTTGGACCACCACCATACCTATTTCAGCCTTATATATTAAACTAGCTGACGAGACAAACGTTGTTCTGCCATTTGCATTTAGAAGTTTGCCCGTGAGTCAGTGATGTTTTTACAATAACGCCATCTAGTCTTCTAAGATAGAACTATTCGCGTACGTAATTCGACGTAAGAAAAGTTACTTCTGATTTTAAATTGTAATAACTTTGGATAGAGTGGATCGATTTTGATGAAATAAAGCCTAAATATTAAGTTAACATTCATACTATGAATATATCTACATTTCCATGAATTTAATCATGTTGTTTTAGGGGTAAGTAATTTTAAACACACGGACATCAAGCGCGAGTCATTCTTATTATATATACAGATACAGATAATATTAGTGGTCAGTATTGCTGTGTTCTGGTTTAGAGGATTTGGTAAGGTAAGGACTGTAAGCTCATTTGCTACTTCCTTATTATAACTGGAGAATTATCTTAAAAACAAAAATCTATCTACTTGATATTAATTTATTCAGGAATACATTCAACATTACATTAAAATTATGAATAACTTAATAATCAATCATAATAAATACTTAATAATTATTTACAAACTAAACATATATACAAAAATCAAATACAAAAATACAAAACAAAAACACTACCATAAAAAAATTCCACCATAATTTTGAAATTAAATGACTTTAATATCGTTCCCAAACAAACATAATATTTAAAAATTGTAGCTTATGTTGCTATGACAACTGAGACGATTCTAACGACACTTCATATGTTAAAATCCGTTAAACCGTTTGGACTGTGGTGCGGACCAAAGATAAGTTACGTTCCAGAAAAATTACCCTCCTTCTGACGCAGTCAGGTAAAAAACATCGAACGTGATGTAAGACACAAAAACATATTTTCCCATGCGATCGTTTCCTCGTAAGTGGAATGAGATAAATTCCGTGGACAAATTTCTCGACAACTCCACGGCTAACATATATGTACGTAAAAGCACAGCCTATGTGATATTTGTAATCTCCTTCGTGAGTGTATTTTCTTATAAAACCTTAGAAAACCTTCAATCATCCCATAAATATTGGAGAGATGTGTGGGTGAGAGGTGTGATCTCCAACATATAGTTCAATACGAATTGGTTGACGAAATTACCTGCGGGACGGGAAGACCTGATTCAGATATTTTCCAAACGCTCATACCTCCTGATATCAAATGTTTTCACACTAAAGCCTCCAACAAGGTTTAATAACTATGCATATAACTAAATGTAATTTAACCACCAGCGATCACCCATCCATCACGCGACCGCACCTACCATTGCTTAACTTTGTAGATCAGTCGATCTACACAAGTTGCAATCAAAATTACAACATTGAATTGAGCAATTTGAAATATTTAAGTAGAACCGGAATTTATTTACAAAATCCGACGTTTGACATTGTTTAGTATTTTCAATCCATTTCCTGCTATTACTGTCTCACTATATTGACGGATCATAACTAATACTGCCCTTTCATACTAACGTTTTATATGCAGCACGAACGCAGCGATTACACGACGAATACGTCATTTTTTTTTGTGATGATATATATTTTTTTATTAAGATCGACCTTTTGATAATTCAGATACTGCGGTCATGACATTCAACTAAAAATTTAGGCATTTCATTTAGACCTAGATTTAACGAATCCTGTAAACAAAAATGTACGTATATGATATGTATAATATATTACACAGAAGCAGTACAGATAGTTTTGGACAGGTGGAGATTGAACCCTGAAGAATTGAACCAAAAATTCTATCACTTTAAAGCCCTCTTAGACACTTTATCACTTTTGGGCCATTGACTTATAATTCTTACAAATAATTTCTCCTAACCGGTGTGGATGGAGATATATGCCTCCGTGAGGTAGAGTAATCATTTAACATCTGAGGAACGGACATTTACTACTAGTTTTCATAAAAAAAGTTCTCTTAAAGGATAGATTTATTGCGCATAGATTCCCTTGAAGACTGAGCTGCACTCTTTTGGTGCTTAGTTGCTGCAAAAAAACGCTACTATGATAGCCAGTAAATGGTGACCGGTTAGTACCAGTTACTTCTCAGGTTGTCTTCCTTTACAAAATTAATGCCGCATCAAACTGCTTTATTGGCTCCGTACATCCGCGCTTCGCTAATGGCCTTATTAGAATTACGATACAGACGTTTCTAATGTGCTGGTGCGAGTAACGAGTAGTGTTACCACGGCTTGTGTCACGAAATAACGGAAAAATTATATGCAATTAAATTAGGCATGAAACGAATGACATAACGGAAAAAATATGCTATAAAACAAAACTGTCTCGTTCGTTTACGGACGAAACTTAAACAATTCAACAATATATTCGTTACCTGAATTTCGTACCTTAAAAATATCTTAGTCGTATTCAGTTTTACTGGATATAATCATGTGTATATCATTCTATGTCATGTATTTATGCTATGCATGGCTGTTCCGGGTACCTATCTTTTCACTGTGAATTAAGAAATATTTATATTCTCTGCCTTCAATTAAATTTAACCTAACTTGAATATAATATGTATGATATTTTGTTTGCGCTCCAAAATTTTTAAAGGCTAGAAGAATATACTGCATTTCGCTATGTAGCAGATCAGCTACATAAATAAAGCTTAAACGATTAGACAATTGCAATATTGTACTATTTCATGGTGAATATAGTGATGCGTGTAATATATAAAACAAATATTTATTAAGCTGTCAAAATCTCACCTATTCAAGGGACCTGTCCTAAGAAACAACGTTCGTAGAGACACCCTACTAACAAGTGGCCGGTGGATTATCACCGGCTAGAGATTTTGTAACGGAGATTGTCCGAAGTTCTTCGGAATGCATTCGTATGAATTCTAATTCGCCGTTCGATTATGACACCGTGCAACTATGTTATACGATTTAATGTAGGCTTTTCTGCGTGCAAATGGCACTTGTTGAATAATGTCTGTTTGTGTTGCTTTCCAAGCTGCCGTTTTTGTTAGATTTCGTTAGACGAAGTTTACTGAAGTTTAATTGTAATCAATATTGTAATAAACTTATTATTTTAATTAAATAAAACAATATGTCATGTAAATGTTAAAAAGATAATGTTCAATTTAAGGATACATATATTTTAAGTTAATGCAATAATTTCTAAGACTAATTTTTTCGACGCATCTACAACGTTCTACATAATTTTTGTCTAAGATAATTGCAGTACAGAAACATTTGCTCAATCATTTTAAAACTAAATATGGTTTACATATTTTATTTTTTCTATCCTCAACCCTAAGAAGTCTAAGTCTAAAATTCTTTTTACTATACTTCCAACTAATTACTGCAGGTTTGAGTTTTTCAATGGCAGCAGTAAAATAATAAATTCTGGGTACTTTTTAGTTCTTTGTACATTATACTAAAAGTTCAAAAGACCAGAGCAAGGGAAGCAGAAGTTTGCAAGGTACCAATATAATATATGCATTGCCAAATCAAAATATCATTTCCATTTTAGCAAATCACACAAAAAGATATCTTAGATGCAAATCATCATAAACCGTATCGTATCATACACATGAATTGTAATATCCTTTTTCTTAGCGCAATCAAGTATTGCCCCAACAATAGAACCTTCCGCGAATCGCTTACAAAACTTTAGGAAACCTCAATTTGTTCGTGACTTCATAAATAAAGGTTTTACGTATTTATGATACGGACGCATATTGAATCCACTGTATTAGTTTATAATGGCCTATTGTATAAGAACAATGAGGTAAATATCGTTCTATGTTTATCTTCCACTTATCAATAATGTATCTTTCTGAATAATTGTAGCCAAGGAAGTTCCTATAATCTCAGTTTACTGGTCACGTAGCTGTGAAGTTTCCAATTTCTCTTACAACATTTATCACTATTATCAATCTGGTTATCTCTTCCGTATATATTACATCGATGTACACAAATTGAAAATTCTAAAAAAAATTGAATTTTTTTTCTCGTTCTAGATTGTCTTAGGTAGAATTTACAGTCAAAACGGTTTAATCGATTTTAAGATGTGAGGTACATAGTTATTATACTGGAGTAGGCGAGCAATAGGCAGACCGAGAGTCCGAGTGTCTTATAAAAAATAAAATTGGAAAGATGAACGAATTATACTTATGTTTTGTCTAATATAGATGGGTATTCTCATTTTCTTTCTGTTTCTTCAATGGACACATTTTAGGCTGGTTCGTTTCGTGTGTATATTAACATTTCTAAAATTATAGTTATTATATTATTAATTAAAATTATAAGTGGTATTGTCGCCATTTCAAATTAACTATAGCAATCTTTCGCAACCACTATCTTAAGCACCTTTTTTTTATTCACGAGGAGGAAACCTTCAAAAGGTACTAAAATGCCCCCGGTGGCCGTCATCAGCACTGCGAAGAGGCCACTTAAGACTATCTTATGTACCTAGAAAATTGTCACACGAAAATTCAACCCATGCCATATACATATATCAAAACGCACTCCAAATACCTATTAGCACGTAACAACCGAATCAAAGCAGTAGATCCCACGAACAAAACTCAGTATCTCTAACATACTAACGGTTAAGGCACACGCACACTGCGCGGCCGTGCGTTCATCACTGACACGTATGAGTGACGTTTTATTTACACGCAGTAGGGCGCCCCGGCAACAATTAATACCACAATAGTGTAATGGATGGATGGATTCTGTATAATTTCCTTGGGTATGAAAGATAGGTGCTCAGACTAAAAAGGTAGACTTCGCCTTTCAGAATATATTGTGTACCACCGTCCTGTAATGAATGGATTTTGTAACCTGTATGACTACAGGAGCATACAACATAGCGCACTCAGACTAAAAATTTAGACTTCGCGAGGAAATATTATAACCGAATTGCTGTAAATGATTTAAGATCTGAATATTTTATTTAGTCTGAATATTTATTCAAATAATATTACGATTTCGCATGTGTTTTGTTCTACACAAAACACACTAACATCTAAACATAACAGAACCATATTTATATAGTTAGATACATTTTACTTCTTTATTAGAGGCTTGAAAACAATGCTATAATGTTTTTTATGGTACAACTAGTATTGTAATTCGCTATTACCAACACATAAACTTGATACAACTCCAAACACATTTCCCACGAAGCGTTATCTCCATTTTTAGTCCGAGGTAGTAAAACAAATGACGGAATCCTATGCCTGTTAGAAATTGGCTGGTAGGTTATGTAGCGTAGCGAAAGGCTATTAGGGAGAAGTCAGGAGGCCAACGCATTTTCATTTTTCTTCGTAATTGGGAATCTTGCAGGTGTTGAATGTTCTTACCTTATTTACGATGGTTTCCGTATGTGCTTAGGGTAATGATGGTGAATGGAGGTGTCTATGTATAAAATCTAGGGTTAATGGATTGTTGTTAATATAGATAAAACGGACATGGTGACGAATGAATGCCCAATGTTAGATCTGACCAAATTAACCATTTTTTATTTTTTACAGCACTAAAGCTCGTCAATACCTGCCGAAAGAAGTTGTTGATTAATTGAAAAGAAAAAGGCACCCACTGAACTATTTTTTTAATGTTTACAAGTATGATATTAGGTACGGTTATTATATATGTATTTTTTGTAAATTGATGTAATAAAAATATAATTATGAATCTTACTAATATTATAAAGCTGAAAGTTTATGAGTGATTTATGACTTTATAACTTCAAAATGGCTGAATAGATTTGCATCAAATTTAGTACTGAGATAGATTACAGCATGGAATAAAATATAGGAAACTTTTTATCCCAGAAAAATGTACGGTTCCTATAGGATAGTTCCTATAACTTATAATTGTATATAAGAAAAATCACTTAGAATCGAACCCGTAAACTGCGTCAAATATCGTATTAGAATCAAACCGATTCAAACTAACAAAATACAGTATAAAAGTATCTATAGATAAGCACACGTGTCCGTCTATTGATCATCACCTGAACTCGATGACTATTATTTTTTCACTTGTCCGATCATGCACCGCAACCGACAGCACTTCTGATATGTAGACATGACTTTGATGGGTTACCATAGGTACTCGAAAGTTCCGAAACACGATCGTAAATTTATTTATTTGATTTATTGTTCGGTAATTCAACGGCGGAGTGAAAAACATAATATCATTTAAGACGTGAATAATTTTCAAGTTCAATTTTCAATTTGACGTTGAGCGCAATATTTGTGTCGATTTTGATTGTACTTAACTTAATAAATTAAATTCAATATTAATTAAACAATTAATAGAGTCTATACTTAAGGAATTTATAATGACTAGGATCAATTTAATGAGTAGGTAAATAATTACATAGTATATATAGTCGACCATACCTTTATTTCCATAAATTATTATTTTTAAAGACAAAGATTTAATTTTTACACTTAGATCAATAAAAATAAATAAGTTTTTGTACGTTAAAGCTTGAAGTTATCCTAAGGAGACATTAATAAAAAAACTATAACAAAATACTACGTGAACTCGAACAGAACTCGCCGCAACATCGAAACCAATCTACGATCGTAAACCAATACAAGTCATATCACATCAGTGTAACGATGAGCGGACAGGTGCGCGCATTATAATGATTGAGCCATTGTTTCCCACGGCCCGATCCCGGTTGCCATGGTAACGGTCGTTTCTTGCCCACTAATACGGCAAGTCCCTCATGACTTATGACTTCTCATTAGTTATGATTTAAATATAAATAGAATCGAGATTCGAAGACTCTTAGTAGGTACTTAATGAGGATTAAGAAAATTACTTAAATGTGTAGTTATTTTTAGAGAATGACGCGAATTCATTAATTTTTATAGCCTTGGTTGTGTAGATCTCAAATGTCTACAGAGTTAAGCGACATCGGGCGCAGTCGGCAGTGGGATGAGTGACCGCTGGTCGTATAAGTTTCATGCGCCCTTTGTCAATCAAATTTTCCCAGCTTTCATTGTCTTTAATGATTTTCTTAACGGACCTATAGCAACCGTTGGGCCTCGCAAACAAGATACCCACGCGAACTTATCGGTTCCATCAAAGCCTACGAAGCCTTAAGAGCTTATGTAATAGGTCGTTTAGTCTCTAGTTTGACCATGTTATTGTTAACTCATAGTGCCCTCTGCCCACAGATACATGTAACAATAGATTGGGTAATTTGGTAAAATATTATGTTTGTAAGCGTGAGAATGGTAAAAAACAAATCCAAGGCTATTATATGAAATTATATAATATGAAAGTAGCTTTATTATATCTGAACTAGCTGAGCCCCGCGGTTTCATCCGCGTCAAATAAGTGAAAAGGCAGATATTAATAACATTAATATCTGCCTAATAGCAACTGACATTAACGCCCGCGACGGTGGCCGCATGTGCTTGCCGCGCTAATACTTTTTACAAAAATTAAAGTAGCCCAGGTTACGTATTGGACCTTCAGTTATCTTGCAGTGAAAGTCTCATCGAAATCGGAATTATTATAAGTGCCTCGAATTACACACCCAGAACACACACACCTCAAAAACCCAAAGTAGAGTGAGTTTGTTTCGTCTGACCGAGGATCGAACCCAGAACATTGCTTCTAAGATCTGATTGACCATTATCTATACATACAAATTCCTATATATCCAGAGCCAGATCAAAACTCTATATACTTACCTACCCGGGAATCGAATTCGCATCGCATCACACCAGTACTATTGCGCAATCTTAAAATTTATGTTTAGTCATCTTTATATGACGTAAAGAGGAAAAATAATTTGTTATATTTAAAGGAAAACAATTGTTAGCGTTGGTTGACTTCGCAGAAAAATAGATTATAATATAGTCTGACATTTAGAAATTCTTTTAAATTTTTTTTAGGTAATTCCACAATGGCATTACATTATAATCTTGGTTTAAGTTATACTTAATTGACGGTAGTCAATTTATAAACCAGGGAAAAAAAATAAAAAACGGGCAGTAAAAGTCAATAAAAAAGTAGGTATACATTGAATAAAAAAATGTACAGTAAGTATACAAAATTTAATATTACCTTATATATAATTTGGAAATCATAATTCCTTCTAAAATCATTGAGTTCATTAAAAATAGTATTATTATTGTTCGCATTATGTTTTGTAAATTCATTCCAGTAGTTAATAAGGAATTTGTGACTATTTTCAAAGAACTCTATTCAATAATTACAAAGATTTCAAACATTAAGTAATGAATACTTAAGGAAATAAATAAATAATTTAGAAAATGTCACATTTGATAAATAACGTGACAGTCATAAACACTTTAGAAAATGTCACATTTGATAAATAACGTGACAGTCATAAACACTTTAGAAAATGTCACATCTTGGTATCGAACCGAGAGTAACAATCACAAACACTACAAAATGTCACATTAAATACTGAGAGATGTAACACTGTGGAGATCTGATAGAACTGTGTCAGCTGGCGTAGGATGGTTATGTCTTAATCAAACTGTGAAATGACATACTTATAAGGTTATTATTTTTGTAACGCTGATGAAACAAATAGACGCATATATTTTGACGCGAAGCTCAAAAAAAATATGGTTACACACCCAGAACACACACCTCAAAAACCCAAAGTAGAGTGAGTTTATTTTTTTCTTTTTTTAAATTTTTTTTTCTGGTTTTAGTTTTTTGACACTTGACACTTTTTAGTTTTTTTTTGCATGGTAAGTCTCAAAGATTGTCATTTAGAAGTTGTATTATATTATTCTAATAAATCCTATTTAAAAAAAACGCTCACAAGTAGGTATCATTTATCTCTCTTGTATGCACTTGTACGAGCTAATTATCTATCTAATTAAAAAAATAGCGTACATTTTTTATGTAAAAGTGATTAAAACTTAGATTAGCTTGATCTAGCTTGAATGCGGATCTATGGTCCTTGTAATATTTTTAGGTTTAAAGGTGGTAGAACCCTTTGTGGTTCGACTCCGGCGGCACCACCGCCACACCTATTTCTGTGTTATAACAGCAGTGTTAAGCGCTGCTGTGTTCTGATCTGAAGGGTATCAGCTACATACTCAGGACTGGTAACACATCTGTGACCGAGCACAAGTAGGACTGTGATCGTATCTAGGGTTGATTTCTGATGTTCATGGCTGTCAGTGGCCACTTACCATCAGGTGGGCTGCATGCTTTGCTACTTCCTTAACATAAAAATAAGCGCTGCGGTGTTCTGGTAACTATTGACCATATCTATATACATATTTAAATATTTTGGTAGATACCAAGGCGTTCCAACGTACACATCAGAAGCTGACCTTAAGACACAGTGCGATTTAGGGTTAATTACAGAAACAAACCCCTTACCATCAAAAGGGCCGCATGCGAATAAAAAATACAGTTATCATTCATGTCACTGCAATAAGATCACATATTGATGGCTATATAGAAATTTATATTACAAGAATTGCCACTCCGTCTGCTTTTAAATGAGAGGTAGTGTGGGCGGAATATATGGCTCTATTTTTGTTCCTAATCTATTGGTGTCATAACAGAATTTTACGACATTCAAACGACAAGTAGCGACTGTAAACGGCGACTTTAGTTTATTGATATATTTATATGTAAAATAATACGTTTATGCTTTTTGCTAATAGTTTTACGCTAGGATTTCCTAGATAGATCGATTTGTGGGATAGGTGTGTCGATTCTTTGATGTGATTTGTATTTTGGGAGTAAAATATCAAAATAGACCCGAAGTAATCCTGAATAATGCACGGTTTCCATTGAAAATCTTTTTTACAATCAATTTTAACGCTTTCTACACTCAAAGCTTAAACTAGTTTTCTTTTGTGTCGTGGGTGCCATGACACACAAAGACAATACACAAACACCCAGACCCAGAACAGAAATCTAAATTCATTATTCAGATATCTTTCTGGCCGGGATCGAACCCGGAACCCACTGCGTGTCACCGCTATGGTGACTCCGCCACGAGTCATCAATTATATCATTACAATTGTATCCTACAAAACCTACGTATTCATTGTTTCGTTGAAGTTTGTATAAACCTAAGTCCATTCTCTTTAAAAAGATTTAATTAATTATTTAATTAACGATTTCGTTTCTTTTGTTCTGTTTTTACTGTATTAAATGTGCTAAAGAGAAAAAAAAAACGTTGAAATTGTTCAATACATGAAGATTCCGTTATATTACGCATGATACATTTTCTACTTTTGCGAGTGAAACCGCGGGGCCAGCTAGTGATAGAATGTTCGTTTATACAAATTGGCAGGCATTTGGCAATTGGCAAATACAGGTATCCGTTACTATTCGCTATCCGTTATTTATTCAGTGGCATATCTAAAGCTTTGTCAAATGTGATGGAAACAATAGTTCCATTACTGCATTGATTGATAAAAATGAGACAAAAAGTGAGATTTTTATCTCATACTACCGCTATTCACCATTTTATTTATTGACATGTACGTAGAAGTAGTAATAAAATAGACTGCAAATATTGTAGATACTATACAATTCTTTTTTAAATATTTTAGTTTTGGTTTATTTATGAGTTTAAATTATTTATGTTTTTGGTATAATTTAACAGTGACTTATACCTTAAACTAATGATAAAAGATATTAAGTTTCCATTACGACAGTGTGTCAAGAATACTATACTACAATTTTTCATACTTAATGTTACTAGTTAATATGAATTATTTAAACAATCCAGTTAATATTAACCGGACTGCACATTTCATTTTTCGTTTAAAAAAATAACAATTAAAATATTTTATATTACGAGTCTATTTAGTAATGCTCTACGACTACGAAAGACATCAACATTATACCACGTTTTGTTGATTGCGTTATTCGAACCGTAAACATAAAAACGCAGAGCATTGGTTTTTAATTCAAGAATTATCAATTAAGTCCATTCAGCACGAAGTGTAA
>DWNY01000249.1:0-18297 GCA_018250635.1 Telegonus apastus | reverse complement strand
TACCCGATGTGGTTAAGTCTTTATATGCACAGACTTATCCGCACTGGAGCCCTAATTATTTAAGAACCAGTAACAGTAAAACAATATTTCCAGCACTCCCCTGGTTGGCAACACTGCTGTACCTCGTCGGCAAGATCGCCATCACACAGGCGTTCAGCGGCATCTACATGTACACATCGGAGCTGTTCCCCACGCATGCGCGCCACTCCCTGCTGGGCTTCTGCTCAATGGTGGGCCGCGTGGGTTCCATCGTCGCTCCACAGATGCCTCTTCTGGTAAACTCTCCATAATATTTCATCATATTTACCATCATCATTCATCACATATTCGTCCCCGGACCACTACTGCTATGATAATTTTAGCATAATAACAGTAGTGATCAGCATTGTTGTGCTTGAAGGGTATTATAATGACAATGAAGGGTATTTATTATAAGAGAAATACATAAAATGCGTTCCAACTAAGTTTTTACGCACGGCACGTCTGTGGTTAAGATTTCCATCGATGGCAGTGACCACTTATCGTAAGACAGAATCTGTGTGTTTTTAATTGATTCTTCTATGTAAATCATCAAATTCCTCATTATTATTATCATAAAAATTTTGGATTAAAGTTCACAGCTAAGTTTTAATTAAAATAAATAAGATAATAATTAAGAGACTAAACAGTAATTAGTCTCGTGAGCTATTAACTTTAATGACGTATGGAAGTGGTAGAAAAAGTTGTTATTTTATTAAAATTAGGTGTTTGATATAGCAGCGTATGGAATGCAGCGTCGTGGTTTACGTCCAATTATAATACATCTGTGATAATACGGGTCTCTCTTAATAGACCTGATTACTATCTTACTAATATTATAAAGCTGTAAGTTTGTGAGGATGGATGGATGGATGAATGTTTGTTACTTTTTAACTTCAGAACAGCATAACGGATTTGGGTCTAATTTTCTGCAGAGATAGATTATAGTTCGGAATAACATATAGGCAACTTTTTATCCCAGAAAAATACAAAGTGGTCGGGTGGTATGGGTGGTTTTAGTGTGTTTTGGTGGTTTTGAGGAGTTAAGGTGGTTTTGAGTAGTAAGATAAGTCCAGATAGTTTGTGTTGCTTGGATAGTTTGGATGGGTTGAGTTGTATTGGGTGGTTTGGGTGGTATCTGTTTTTAAGGCGAGTGAAACCGCGGGGCGCAACTAGTATTATTATATTTACTTTCAAGTAAGCTCTTCAGTGTCGGGAATTGCATACTAAACTTTGTTAGGCTTATAGCAGCTTATAGCTTATAGTCGTTTTAGTCATCAAACTCCGCAAGCAGCTGGCTAACATAATCTTTATTGTTTGCACCACATAGTCTATGGGAAGCCTTTAGACCATGACCCATCACGCTGACCAAATTTAGATTAGTAGATTCTACCTATGAAATTTCTTAGAACTATCAGGCACGTAGGTACGTTTTCCTATAGTCCTGATACCAGAATAGCGTGAGTGGCAAAAGTAGAAGTTTGAACCACCCAGCCCGTGACTTCGGGATGAACGGTGATATGTGTAGTCACATACCGTCGTACCAGACCATGTGGTGAGTCTAATTGCTCATCTAGATGAAGCTCGACCAGGCGACGCGCTCAGATGGCTTCGGTTCTGTTCCGTTGATCCGAGATCTCGGAGTCCTCTAAGCAGTGCCAAGGACGGCCACTGGTACCTTTCAAAGGTACCGCTCGTAAACAAAAAAACGCACAGAAAAACTTGACCTCGAAAATCCCCTCGAAAGTCCCTAGTTTTAAATAAATTAAATTTTGCATAGACAGCCAACGAATATGCTCCTGTTGTCTTTTAATTATTCATGAAATTTTTCCAGGCAATCTACGTGGCTTGGCTACCATCAGTTTTGTTCGGTGCAACGGCGTTAGTTGCTGGTGGATTAATGCTGACCACGCCGGAGACCCTCAACACGCGCCTGCCTGACACCATCGCTGAAGCTGAGCACATACAGGCCAGGCCGATGGCGGAGCTCCCCAGTGATAAGGGAACGGAACAAGCCAACGGTCAAGTTACATCTCGATTTTGATCCCTAAAGGATTTAATTTATCATTATTATTAAGGACTTAATTTATCCGCACCATGGCTTAGGATTATTCGCAAAGTTGTGATCAAAGATAAAAATATACCAAGTCGAAGTAAAGTGAGGGAAATAGAATTATAGAAAGTAAATAAGTACCACAATTAAATTAATGTTACTTCTGAGGAAGCGATGAATATGCATACAAAATATTGGATTTAAGTTGAAAAGATGAAGGTATAAGTAAGCCACTGATGTTCTTTCTGTGGATGACTCAAACTACATGCTGCTTGGTTCGGCCAACGCAGGGTGTGTTAGACCCTGCGTTGTAAAACCTATGTAATCTTATATACGTAACGTTTTATTTCGACTTATATATTAGTGGGCAGTGTTGGAATTGCCTTAGGAGTTTTTTTACGTTTTTTTTTTAACGTTATCTATTTTAAAGTAGTAAAACATGTTGCTATCGAAATTGTCGAATGTAAATAATAACTACTTGATTGAATTCTAACGATCCTATGGTTTTGTGACCAACGCGTCCCTTTCGTGTTATATACTTTTCTTATTTCTTTTCTTTATCAGTATTACTCGTACATATTATTTTACCAATATCGTCCAATTGTTTGCACGAAATACCATGTCTCTAAAATATTTACGGAATCTTTCATTATTTGTGGAATTGCACATTATGAATGCATTTTAATGTTGTTGACTTTGATATGAAAGTTACCTTTAAAAGTGATGTAATTAAAATATACACATCCTTTCGTACCACTTATAGAATGAAATTTGATTACATGAGATTTTTCTTAATTTTATCAGAAATTTTGTTATATGGTATTTTGTAGCGATATTAATGTTTATAATATGTATCAGTTACGACCTCTCATAAAATGTGATAAAAACATTTACATAGTGTTCCATTAGAATAAATATTAATTAAGATAAATTATGTTTTCTTTTATCTGTGAATTTATTTATTGGTGAATTGTGAAATAGATAATTTTTTTTTGTGTTTTGAACTATACTTGTAATTCAGACGTTGATAAGTGGTTCTATGAGCAATTTAAGTAAATTAACATGTAAATAAATTATTTTATACAAGATGATTTTGTTGTATAATATTTCCTTGTCGTCTCGATAGGTTCGAATTGTTTATCTTCTGAAATACAGCACAGACACGACATATGATAAAATAAATACATTCTGAATACGACTATACGTACGTATTAAAAACGTAAAATTAAGTCAGGAAAACAATGGTGAGCCTATTAAGAATCTTAAGATGAATCACGATTTTTTGATTATTAGTTAACGAAATGTTTAGAAACTAGATATACTCCTAGCAAAGCAAATAATATAATTCTCAGACATAATCATCACAAATGAAAGTGTAAATAAAAGATGTTTCTTATCAAACGGACTTCAATATGAGAGTACCGCACAAGAAATTACGGCGGCAAGGCTTTCAATATGAATAATATAAATGCTTAGAAATGTTTTAGGAATAGTTAAAGCTTGGGAATGATTGACCCACAAAAGTGGCGCTGGTCGTAAACCGCGCCCAATATATCCCAGTTCCCGGCGGAGAGCGCGCGCGCACGCACCGCCGCTATCGCAAATATTTCAGCCAACAACGTAAATATTTGCCGAATATATCACAACATCATAACACTGTCCAACTATTTTATTTAGTGGGAAAATATTAAGTGCGCTATATTTTATCACGGTAATCCGGTTTCGGAGATGCGCTTCCGCCGCCGCGGTTTCCCGTAAATCTTGATGCTGGATTATTGGATATTTTATTTATAGGCATTCCAATTCGATTGCACGAGTCGTACGTACACATTTATATTTAATTATAATAGCAGCATTTTAAATCATAGTTTTAAAATTTTCCTGTTTTGAGGTTCTACTCCCCAGTGGTTGTTGTGGTGATAATGTATCATACTTGAATGCAGATGAATATTATTATAAATTAGTTAAAATACTGTGTTGGCCAACATTTGAAGAATGACCGGTGCTTAATCGCGAGTGACTTGAGCGGTGTGTTGCGGCGCGGAGGCTGTGGGTGTGACGCAATCGCGAGATATTTCGGTCACCGTGTTAATGAACTTGAGAGTGACATAAATACTGGTGACGTTTTCAAGATAGCGTATGATTTTTTTCACGAGCCTGATAATAATGGATCCTTCGGGGTCTGTCAAATTATAAATAGATTATTATTTATATTATCCAAGATTTAATTAAGTCAAAGAAAGACAACTAGTAGATACTGAAGGATTTAACAATACAATAATAATTAATTTCTGTAAACATCGCGAAATAAATAATAAAATTATAGTCAAGATGGTGATGCCAAGTATTTATAAAATGGATTTGTGAATTAAATTGGAGATACATGTTTAAGAGTTAAAGTGAAGAAGTATCTGAATAGAAGATCGAGATGTCGCGGCGAGACACACGCGTAGATCGGGCCGACTATCCACCGCCTCCAAGTAAATGCGCTAAGGTACTTAAAATTATGTTAGCAATGTGAACTTAGGTTTTTCCTTTTATTCCCTTAAGATATGATAATTTTAAGAGATAGTTATGAGCATAGACTTAGATTTTTTTTCTTGACGCTACCGCTGATTATGAGTGATGACTCAGTGTCATTACATACTGGACTGTCTTTCCATTTTCTATTTCAATCCTACAATAAATCAAGATAATTAACCACCAAAACACATGATTACTCTAAAGAAACTCTTCTCATTAACAGAAAGAGATATATGAACGATATTTAAAAGCATTAGCATTATTTAAAATTATAATTGCAGAAGTTAACGGCATTAAAATTAGAATTCATTACAATTATCACTAATAGACAGTTTACCAATCTTTGAGCAATATAATCCAGCTTTCGTTTTATTTCTTTCTTTGAGTACATATAAGTATGTTCGGATATGATCAATAGGTCCTGTACTACACATGGAAACTATGTTCGGTGGTGTTTTCTCACTTCGTGATGATCAGTCTGGTGGTGGCTTACTGCATCCTTGGTGCAGTTACCTTCGAACGCCTCGAGTCCCAGCATGAAAGAGAGGTAAAGTAGTGGTATCTCATATAAGCCGGAAGAACATATACATAGTTCTTCTGTATTTGATGTATCTTATAATATTTATATACGAGAATTTCATTAACTTCTTTTTGAAGTTTTCAAGGCAAAGGCTTTTAAGGCTAAGTCGCTCAAAAGTGTTTTAAAATAATCAAAATTAATATTTATACTTTTATGTGATAAAAAAGTATTGTCGTATCAATCAATCAATCAAAAATATTTTATTAAAAGTAGATTCTTACAGAATTCTTTTTGAACAGCAATGATATAAATCTACCGCCACTTCACTAATAAATATATTCCAAAAAGTCAGTTTTATTTTTATTGTAAGTAGTCAACTTTTAAGTTTTTTTTCTGGTGAAACTGCAGGTGAAGATGAACATCTCCCAAATCCGTGGTAATACCACACAGAGCATTTGGCTGATGACCAACAGAGTGCTGGTGTTCAACCAGACCAACTGGACCTCGGAAGTTGTCGGCATGCTTAAGGTATCCATCACATTGTCATACAAGTAGTATAGTAATAAGAATAAGATTTTATTTACCTACGGGATGATAATCTCCAGATTGTAACTGGGGACGACTGTCCCAATATTCATAGTTTTGATGGGTGTCCATAAGTCTACGCGTACAATATTAATTAAATTCCTGTATTTACGTGACGTGGCTTTATTGTCTAAGGGAATTAGAAATCTTTTATCGTCTGGGCAAAGCGTGGTACCCGGAGTTGTTTTATTATTAATACCTAGAACAATAGTGCGTTAAAATAATGTTCTTGCTTATTGTAACTCTCGAAGAGTGTTATAAAATGCCATGTATCAAGTACTCTGTATGAAATACGTATACACTATACATGTATGTTTGTATCAATATATGATATTAAGAACATTTTGGCACAAAATGGCTTTTATATGAATCTAGATTTTTCTCCGATAGTTTATGCTACGATCCGATAAACGTTCCCATTTATTCAAAGACTTTAAATAAACATCAGCTTGGAAATAGATCAGCTATCATTATCTCTTTACGCAGTAACACTTGTCTACGAACAAACTATTATTTTCATACTACTGGTATATGTACAATGTGCACTTTATACAAGTATTGTTTATTGTTTGCAATTTGTTTTTCGTAAATTTCCGTACCATATTTGAAAATTGTAGAGCCCTTGTTACTATTAACACTGAGATGATTATAACGACACCTCATATCTTAAAATCCGTCAAGCCACTAGGGCACGTTGGCACGTTAGGTTAGGTCGTGCCAAAAAATGGACAAACATACGTACGCTCGAATAATATAAACCTCTTTCTGATGTAGTTTTAAAATTGATACAGACATTCTATGAAACGACGTATGCTTTTTCCAGGATTTCGAGAACGCGATTCTGCTGGAGATGAAGGTGCGCGGTTGGGACGGCAACGAGAGCACCGAGCAGATCCAGTGGACCTTCACCGGCGCGCTCTTCTATTCCATCATCGTCATCACCACCATTGGTCAGTAAACACTGCTACTGATAGTTATAGATCAAAAGCTTACTAATCAATCTTTGAAATTTACTAATTTATTCAATCTTTGATATCTTTGAAAATTTAAAGACCTCATTCTGGGTTCGGATTAAAATCATTCTTTTGGGAATGAAGAATCAATAACATTTAAATCCAACGCGCTGATTGAGTCATAATTGAAGTTCAAGTAAAAGAAGAAGTCAAAGACTTTGTTAATATAATACAAATCTCTGAGGCATGTAGACTGCCCCTACGATGCTGTATGATGATGTATCTATAAAAGTTAATAGTTGATAACTTTCTAACATGGATCTAACAACTCTAATGTTAGTAAGCACTGAAAAAAGAAAATACCTGCGTGGAATACGTATTATCGTTTAAACGTTATTTCGCAAGAATCTTAGAAAAATTAACTATAAGGTACATTTATTGCATTATTTCGTGTGTAGATCGGTGGCAGTATATTATCAAAGGAAATGCCTCGAGCGCTGGCAGCGCGCCAGCGGCGCTCATACGTCAATTTTTTATCCGCTCGCCAGTTCCACAATTCAGGGCGGAAAGTAATTGGACAGATCCATATCATTAATCCTCCTACGCACGTTTTTTTTTACCATTCAATGACGAAAAAAATATAAATAATGGGAAGTCTGGAATGAAAAGCTGCGATATTTTCTCTTGGTTTATTAGTCGGTGTGACAAGCACATGAAGTGTTGTTTCTTGTTTTGGTGATAGTCTTCAATTTATCGCGTTTTGTGCTGCGGCGGGAGCATCCTGCAAGTGCACACATTAAAACGGGGGCACACCGGTATACACCCACACAGACGCATATGACTTATCAACATAGAGTTTTTCAACATTTTTTCAACAAAACAGTTAGCACTACGGTAGGTACATTCATTAGAACTATAATAATAATATTTACAATCAAAGTGGTAACAATCACTGGTAAGCGTTTCACGCAAAACGTAAACAAACCTGCGCCGAACGTTAATCACAGTTAATAAATTAGTTTTTTAGTTATCACAGTGTATAAAATTACCGGAGACCGTTCATTTACCGAAGAGGGGGTTTCTCGGCCCTATTTGTCCCGTGGGCCCGCCGGGGCCGACAAGAATTGGTCTTCCTGGACCGATAATTCCTGTGGGGCCGCCTGGTCCAACCAATACACCGGGATTTTGTCTTTGATTAAATCCTGCGGGTCCGATAATGCCTGTTGGTCCGCCGGGTCCTACTAATACTCCACGTCTTTGGGATCCAAAAAATCCTGGCTGTCTGGGTCCAATGATGCCAGTGGGGCCTCCCGGACCAACTAATACTGGACGATTATATTGATTATACTGCGGCCCAATTATTCCGGTAGGACCTCCTGGACCCACCAAAACTCCTCTTTGTGCTGATTCGCTCTGTCTTATGTCTGATGGACCGCCTGGGCCCACGAGCACTCCTGGGTTGCGATTAACATTACCGGAGCCAATTATGCCGGTCGGTCCTTCGGGTCCGACTAAAACCTGAGGTTTCTGTCCTGGGCCTATTATCCCAGTGGGGCCACCGGGGCCGACTAGCACTTGCTTGTTGGGAATTCCGATGATTCCAGTGGGGCCTTCCGGACCTACGAGGACTTCGGTTTGGCGCCTACCATCGTTAGGCCTCCTATTGACACCGTCTGGTGGGGGCGGAAAAGGTCCTTCTATATTGGTATAGCCGGGCAGCAGGGCTGGACGCTCATCGTCCACTTCATTGAAAAATTCTGAAACACAATATTAGCAAATTTGGCAGTACATAAAATTGACGCGTGGAAATTCTGGAATTTGTAAGTTAACTATGGAAACATTTCAATTACCTGAGTTTGATTGTATGTTCGGCGGGTTGTAGCAGCACAGGTACTCATTAGCCCCACAGGCCTGCTGGAATTATATAAAGTAATTATCCTATATATTTTTCTAAAATTAGAAACATATCACACTTGAAGTAATTAACTATCGGAAGTATCGGGTATTTCTTGTTCACGCTGACTTACACGAACTAAATTTTAAATGAGTTGTTTTTAGAGTCAGTAACTTTGGAAGCGAGTTAGATCAATTATGTGGAAGACATAATTATGAGGAACACACACGGTCTTTATGTTTTTGTTACTTCTGGAGGCTATATGTGGATTTAATACGGCACCTTCTATGTATCTCCTCACCCTCTCATATTAGAAACAGTGCAGTTCTTACGTGTTTGTCCTGTACGGGGTTGCAGTCTGGTCTGGATACACATTTGCAGTATTGTAAGGAATCCAGCGTCCCGTCTGATTCGTAATTAGCAACACTGAAAATATTAACATGAATATTTGTATAATGCATAATGGTTACACAAGTGGACTATTTATTCTTCTTGGGTTTTAGTGTGTTTTAAATGTACTTAAATAACAATTCTATACTAGGTATCTAAATCAGCTTGCAGGCAGTATTAGGTTTTATTTAAGTTTTATATTACAAGATTCAGGACATGCTTAACAATTTAGGATTTAATGCGAATAGTCTCAATTCTGCATGAAGTTCGTATGCATAAAGACCAATCCGCACTTGACTAGATTAGTGGATTATGGCTTAAAAATCTTGACACCGTGAGAAGAGATCTGCTATCAGAAGTTGTCTCCATCATATTTTTATTTGCCAGCAGTTTTATGGTAACCAGCACACTTATAACGAAGCAATTATCTTAATCCTTAGGAGTATTAATGTATCTGTGGTTGGCTTCTAATAAACCAGCGCTATATATGAAGTTGGTTACTGATGTTCTTGGGCACTATCAGGAGAACTGCATGCCTGTTTGTTATTTCATTCTCTTAAAAATATAATGCAGAAGTAGCAACCACGAAAATTCCCTAGCCTTATATAAAATATAATTAACTGGCAAGGGAGCCATACTTATCCACGGCGTTTCAACTTAACCTAACCTGAGGTAGGACTTTGATCTTATCTGGGGCTGATTATAGATGTGCTTGGGTGGTAGTGGCCACTTACCATCAGGTGGACGGATGCTCGTTTGCTACTTTTAAACAATTAAAATACCTATTTTGTCCTTTGACGGGGTAGACGGCTGGTCTGCGGTACTGTAAGTTCTTGCTGCCCTGGTGTACCAGCACGGGGAAGCGGCCTTGCCCGGGTGGCCGGTTGTAGAACCCGGAGGTGTCGGTGGGTTCTCTGAACGGCACCTCATCTGACTGAACATTCTTGTTTCTGCTATTCTCCTGGTTGTGCCTGGAAGTATGGGAAAATATTTTAGACAATTTATCCTAAAGATAGTTTGATTTCATTTCTTTTATGCAGTAGTATGTCGTGTTTTGATAATGCCGTCGTTAACGCTACATTTATTTCTGATTTATAGTCATCCTACGATGTCTAAAAAAATAGATTTCTATAACGGAGCCGGCTATCGGGTCAAAAAATCTATTTTTCTAGTTAGATCAAATTGCAAAATGCCATTAAAATCAATTTGACATGGGATTTCTGCACACATGAGGCATTTAAACATCGTAACGAGGAATAGGAAGAATTTGACTCGCTTTTGGTGGTATTGATTATATTAGGGATAACTACATTTGTGTACTGCTTATAATAAAACATCAAAGAGCTCTTTGAGGTTTGCGTGCCGCGGCGCCACCACATCCGTTTCTGTCTAAGAGTAGTTTAATGTGACAGACATGTTGCAACTATACGCGGCTATTGATTTTATCTATAGGCAGCTTTTAACATTTTCTTATTCTTAAATTAGAGGCAATAAGTGCAGTTCATCTGATGATTAGTGGCGACTATCGCATATTCATATTTCAAATCAACACGAAATAGGACAAGAGTGCTACCGGAGGTTACACATAGGTTTAATTATCCTGAGAACTAACTTTGTATAAGTGTCTCTCGCTCACTATCCCCTTCAAACCAGTACATAGCAGGTCAACTTAAGCTTTAAAAACGGTATTTAGTACAGATCGGTATCTGTTTTTTTTGCTTTCGAGCAATTGAGCTCATCGCACAGTCTGGTGTTTACGACGGTATGTGACCACACGTACCGCCGTGCTTCCTGGGGTCGTTTGTCAGGTGGTTCAATCTCCCCCTCTTTCCGCCTGCAAACCTGGATGCCCTCTTTTAGTCGCCTCTTACTACTTCCGTAGTCATATTCTGGTCCTGGAACTATAGCTAGGTCCACTAGATATACGTAGTCATAGACTTCACAATGAAATTACTCAACTACCTTTCTTAATCCGTATATAATATATTTTTAAAAATAACGAGCAATTCGATTGATACAGTATCTGAAGGCCATTTATCGAATGGCTCCTCAGATCGAATGCGAATGTCGAAGTCGGTCAGGGTGGAGCAGGCCTATTTCGCAAAAGTAAATAGTGTTCTCGAGTAAAAGTACCGTTACATAACGTGCGCCAACTGCGGTTGCGGTACCGATCTGCAACTGTTGGTCAAAACCGCGCTTGGGGGAGTTTGCAAGATTTCTAAATCCATTGCGAGCATCGTTCCTGGTTACGTTCAATAGATATTTGTAATGTATTGTATTGTAATCTGCACGTAAATCTGGGTCACTTTTAACAAGAACAAGAGGACAAGTGCAGCAATGTATTGGCTACTCAGTGTTGTAAGCGAAGACGCTGACTATTGTTCTGCTGTTTTGATTCGCTTTATATTTGAGAATGACTGTTTTTTTTGCGATCGGCGTTAGTTAACTGTCAGTAATAAAAAACAAACAATGTATCCTTTGCTCTTGGTGCACACCGAATTGGTAACCAGAAGTCAGATTGCTGAAGAAATCAAAATGGTTTCAAATCTACTTTATTTGAAGAAATCCTGTATAACTATCATTCCATAATTTAATGTTTGGTGTTCCAAAGTCTTTCCCTTTGAGTGAACACTTTTTATAACTAGTGTTTATCATCTACCTGTCTTTTTATGCTACACATTTTAGCTGTATTCTTATTTGGAGCGGGCTTTACATGGGACATCTTAGAAGTAGCAACGTACATATCTATGAACGGCTTCAGATTATGAACCCTTGTTATATGTAGAATTGTTATTTACACACACACACACATGATTATTATCATTAATCACTGCATTTGAAGTAGTAGATTGAACGTTATTGTAGGAACTGAAAACTTGGAAAATACCGTAATGTGTGTAATTTGTCATGCTCTGTTGCGGATGCATTGTGTTATAAGTGTATATCAATCCTATGCTATGTCACATAACCGATTTCATATAAACCAGAAAGTACATAATAATTAGATGGAAACGATTTATTAGAAAATTATCTTAAAAACAAGAAACCCGACTGCTTAAAATGAATTGACTTTGATACCCATACTCATTTGATACTCATATCGTTATGATAATAAGTATTTCGTCTCAGCCCCCCTTATTCTCAGTTTGCGAGCACCATATTGCAAAATTAGAGTCTATATAAAAGTATAGCATATGTCACTATGGCAATTAAGACGATCCTAACGACACCTCATATGTTAAAATCCGTCAAGCCGTTAGGCCCGTGGTGCGTGACAAAGAAATGGACATACATATGTACATACGCTCGAAAAACATTTCCCTGCTGATGCAGTCGGGTAATAATAAAATGCGTCCACATTGTTTATAACAGCTATTAAAAGGATAGAAGCATTGATTATTATTAGTTTATATTGTTTATCGGAATAAGACTATTTAAGTTATGCTAATAATAATAAGCAAATATTCATAACTAATAAGCAATTGAAAGACGAACATCACTCTGTAATATTTTACTCTTGTAATTATTTGATTAGGTTAAATTAAATTGTGCAAGTCCGGCGGTTGGTGTGAGACTGTTTGGGAATTCCCTCAATGAAACAGGTAGCTGCCATTACGAGATGTATTGCCACTTAAATTGTTGCCTTGGTCTATTTTATTGATTTCATAATTTTGACTGAAATTCTGGGTTTTACCAAGTAATTATAAGAATTAAATTTGAAAGGCATCTTAGAAAACAGTGCTTAGTTATTTGGCTCCAAACGGTATTATTTGTTTTATTTATTTATTCAACCTTTATAAAATAAAAGATACAAAATGAAAAACTTAATGCCTGATGGTAGTTTCTACCAGGCAACCCTGGGTGAATGTACAATTTGTGACAGGTGTTACTACAAGATTAAAACTGAAGGTAGAAAATAATGAAAATGTAATAAATAGTGAGATTAGGCTAAATATAATAAATATTGGTCGCATTCTATACTAAATAATTAACAAAGCTTAGTTTTTTGTTTGAGTCATTAGTACTACTATCGTTAGCATCGTCAGTAGGTGTCAGGTCAACATGCTGGACTAGCTCGCCAGTCCAGTCGCCGGAATCGAATCACAAAGGGTTCTACCACCTACCATCAACAACACATATAAAGACACTGGGAGAATCTATGCTTTAATAATTTTATCAACACTAATTACTCAGATATATAATTATTACAATAAATACAAGTATTTGTTTGTTAACAAAAATAGTCAGTGTATATTATTCGTATTTTCACAAAATAAATAACAGTGGATACTGGTGTTTTATTAAGGTGACTAAAAACACCATATTATTCTTTTCTCGAGGCAATTGCATCGGTACAGTAATCTGAGATGACGCACTAGCCATTGTTCCCGCAATGAATACTTGAATAGTGGGATCTAGTGTTGTGATCGGTACATACAATTGCTAGGATGTCGGCCAAGGCGCCCAAAAACAACTCAACTGGAACCACGCGCGTTGCTAATTATGCAACATGTTTATTAAACAATATTTGCATACATTGCTTGTTCATTTGAGATGGTTAGTACATGCATCGGTTTAAAGTATCGAGGGATCGATTAAACGATTATCGATTTAAACATCCGATTTACGGAAGTACATATTATTTGTAGACTTAAATACATTGGTGATTTTATAAAAATACATATATTATTCTTAGCTTCTATAATACTTTCAATGGACCAAAACATTACCAATAGGCGGAAAAATACATTAGGTGTATTCAATTCATAAATTATGATGTTATACTTAGTTGTAAATTAAATATTTCGAGAAATAGCGTGCGGTTAATTAAGCTTGTAGAATAGGGTGGTACGCATACTTGTTTGTTTGAAATGTATTGTTTCGTATATTCATGTACAGTTCTTTGATGAATGTTAAATAATGATAATTAGTTAATTAATCTATCGTATGATCTTCATACATAATTTTGGTGTTATCAATAATTTGATTTATTAATGTTGTGTATAATTGAAACAATTTTAACACGTACCATTTTAAAATGTACGATCATTGTCTTTATGTTAGCTTAAAAATAAGTAAAAACATTGTAGTTGTGGTGTCGTAAGAGTGAATTAACATATAAAAACGTAAGTATTCGTAAATCGATATATTTATTAAAAAAAACAGGGAATCACTTTTTAAAAGATTAGAAGCACTGTGATTTATTACCATTAATTCAAACTTAATATAATTCCACATAGTAACATTGGTACTAAACATAATTTAATGACTGTCGTTTATGTTACTTTACCTCCTTAGTATTAGTAGCAATACGGTTGACAGTCGGGTCATAGCCATAATGTCAGAAAGGAGCTTGTACCAGTTTTATGCACCTATTTGTCCCATCTATCAGGCTTTTAGTGTCCACTGCCGGACATAGGCCTCCCCTTACCAGCGCCACTCTGACCGGTCCTGTGCCGTCTGAGTCCAGCGGTTTCCCGCTGCCTTCTTCAGGTCGTCAGTCCACTTGGTCGGGGGGCGACCTGTGCTCCTTTTGCCTAAATCTACTTATAATATTTAGTAAAATCTTCCCGACAGCCAGAGCAGTACTTACGAGTCTCCGGGCAGGTCCACGAAGCGGACCTTGGTGTCGATGCGCACGGAGGCGGCGCCTTCGGGCCAGGCCCAACGCTCAGCTGCGCAGCTCGCCACACCCGCTATCAACAAAGTCACTACACCTGAAAAATCGGAAAATAAAATTGTTACTAACTTACAAAAATATTGAGATTTGTACGCCTATAGGTATATATAGGAAAATTGTACACATATATGTGAATAAATAATTATGGTTATGATTATGAGAATTTGTTTGAAAAGGTGGTACAACTCTTTGTGGTTCAATTTCGGCGGTAACACCACTGCACCTGTTTCTACCGCTTAATATTGCTGTAATAACACAGTGTTAAGTGCTACGTATTGGTTGTGCTACCCTTCTGGTTTGAGGGATATGGTAAAGGAGACACACTTATCAGGGTAAACAATGCACCTGGGACCGATCTCCGGTAGGATAAGTTCCGGAATATGAGCAGCAGCGTCTTTTTTTGTAACATCAACACCCTCGGCGATTACCGACACCAGGTGTAGTGACTATTGGCAAAAATCCCTATTAGGGCAGGCCTATGTCAGCAGTGGTCCTCGAATTGATTTAATAATGAATATGAATAAGTGCGTTTACTATACTCTCAGCGCTACTACTAACAGGTTTTGGGTTGATTCTTTGCTGGAGACGTAAGTTAACATGATTGGCATATAATTTTGATACGGAAGACCCACAAAATGCTCTTTTTTAAACTGTTGAATATAAATAAGCTATACGTTTACTTAAATCTATTTTATCCTTAAGTCTAGCGCGATGCTGGATAATTGAGGCATTGTGTGGCGTGTTTCTCAAACAAAGGCCGAGCAATTAACCATAACATCAGCCCTTGCATTAATCATTCCTTCTATGAATCACGCTTCCGATATTTATAAACGAAAAATATTTCCCTCCTTCTGACGCAGTCAGGTAAAAAAGATGAAATGTGTGATATTTTTCGAAGTTTTGAAAGAAATATTTCTTATGTTATCTGTATATATGATAAGAATGTAACTAGCGCTCGCTGTCTGTGTATTTAAAACTACTTACCGCCAAAACAACGGGATTGAATTCATAGTAATGCAGATATATTCATAGTACGAATCTTAACTTAACATTTAGGTTTTATACCATCAAAATCGATCCACTCTATCAAAAGTTATTACAATTTAAAATCAGAAGTAACTTTTCTTACTCTTACGTTCGTACGTTCGCGAATAGTTCTTCCTTAGTAGACTAGATGTATTGTAAAAACAACACTGACTCACGGGCAACTTCTTAATATAAATGGCAGAACAACGTTCGTCTCATCAGCTAGTTTATACATATAAACATCAAAAATGTTAAAAATTCAAAAATATTCATAGGCTAAGCTAGATATTATTGTATAAAGTTATGATAAAGATGAAGATCTCTTACAGTAACGTTAAATTTTTAGTATGTCTAACTGTACTCACTTTTTGAAATATAGGTACCACTTTGTAATTTCATTTACTTATTAAGATAGCGTAGCTTCAAGTCTATTTAAATATGTACGTAATATTATATCTCATATATTTACATAGTGTACATACAGCAATTTTTACATTTTGTAAAAATACTGATATTATTTCTTTTGAAAAGAGTTAGAGAATTAGCAGTTCCTAAAATATTTTATTACTAGTTTCACCATTACGTACTGCAGGTGCTTTATAAAAGAAAGAAATATTTCCGCTTCAGATTATACTAATGTACTTTGTACAATGAACATTTTTGTAAATTTATAGGCAAAGGACTCTGGCTAAGCAAAAATATGCTTGTTTTTTGTCTTCTTTTATCGATTCAATCGATATCCAATTATTAAAATACATAAATAAAATATATTTGCAATAAAATACAAAATGTCTAATAAAATACATATTACAAACAGTGGTATGAATCGCGAATTATTTAATATAGCCGATTCCCTAATATTTAAAAATATTAAATATTAGGGGGTCGGCTATGAGAATGGTTCGAAAACACTGACTTCAAGCATTACACATTGTGCAGAATGTTGTAATCTTGTTACGTTACGTTTGTAACATTATTACACACCTCTCCGCGTAGTTGCGGCATTCCTTTTTTATTCGTTTTATTAATTTGATAATAATTAATGCAATATAATTATAGAGGAATCTTATTTGGCAGATATGATAACTTTCTTTTTTAGTTTCCGCCTAATCTGTATAGTGTAGATATCTATTAAATGGTTAAAGTTATTATGATAATTGTGGGACTTTCATGTAAAATTCAACTTTAACGGTTCATTTATTTTTACGCAAGAATCAAATATTCTCGAAATTCCGGAATCGGAGCCTACTAACATAAAAATGTTAGGAGTATAAGAATTTGTAACAATAATATATTTTATTACTACGCCGACTTTACGTAATAATATTAGCTAATGACGCTGACTTAACACTCTTTTATAGATTATAGATAGAGTATCTAAGGTAGTTTATCTATTTATAGATTTATGTACTTCCAAAATATACCAGGACCTTAACGATCTTTGATTTTTATGGCGACTTGGCTCGTGACCAAAAGCTATTCACGAAAATTAAAAGTTTTTAACGGTCGCGTCGCGCAAACATTAAGTAATGTTAGAACTGTCGACTTGAAGGTGTATGGTGACGGTGTCTCCCTTTTTACTTTTTCAAAACGCTCCAACTTGCCCTCAGAGTTAGCAAAGTATCTGCAACTTCAAATATATTGCAAATATTGTAATACTATACAGGTTCTACCGTATTTTTATTGTAGGTCCACAATCTCCGAAAAAGTATTTTTACTCCTTATAATTATATATAATCGTCAGGTAGTAATCGAGATTTTTTACTTATTTACGGTCGGTACGATTTTATACGATACGGTTCAGTATATAATTGTACCTACTTGGTACTCTTCCTGTGTATAATAGGGTTAAAAATCGAAGAAGGATAAATTAGTGAAATAGGTTGACATTGAATCATTAACGATTTGAACAACTCTATAGACTTCTAGTAATATATTTTGTATGCGCAATGCACAACGCGTACGGTTATATTTGGCTAATTTTACGATTTTCTGCTACATATTACTATAACATTGTCATAGTTATGAGGTGGGCGAAGGTTTCGCAAGGAGCCCGAGGTCTGTCCAAGGTTCCGGTGCCTTTTAGGGCTGAACTCGATGACACCAAATAATTGTGAATAATTTTTCACCTTCACAGGTGTAAGGTTGATTTATAAAATGTAATGCGCTTGTTGGGTAACTTTTTGCATGAATTAATATTGATATAGATTTTCCGGCTTTGCTACATATATATTTTTAAAGCTGTACATTATGTATATTGTCTTAGGCATGCGCAATGAAAAGACATAATATACCTTGACTATCAACCAGATCTTCTATAGAAACCTGTATTTTTGCCGTCAATTTTACTTAACCGGATACCAAACCCAGTACTCTGTACTATGATTTCCATATTCGTTAACTTTAGGTACTTGAATGGGTATCGTATCAGTATTCTGCAGTGGGTCATGCCTGTTCAATATCAGTCAGTCAGTCATTAGTTTTCATATGACGGTTGTTTTCATAATTTAAAATTTAATTAACCATCTCATTTTAAAGTTAACATCATAAAATTAAAATTCCCAATATAATTAAATATGAAAAATACAATAAGTAATAAATAAAACAATGAAGAAAAAAAAACCAAAACCATACTAACCGAAATACATCATAAAA
>DWNY01000248.1:0-18327 GCA_018250635.1 Telegonus apastus | reverse complement strand
GAAATCTATGCAGCTATTTCAAAGAACATCTGTACATCGAATATGATGTACGTATCTGTTTAAAAGTGTGAGAAGATTTCTGTGGCGGGACGTTGTATCATAATTAGATTTAATGCGCAAAAATGAAAGGAAACTGCGCTAATGTTTTGACGTAAATGAAATTGCTTGCGGCGTTTTATGATTTAACCTAATTAATGACAAATATTATAATGTAATCAAATACATTAAGCTTAATGAATTTGATTATACAATATCATAGTATTTTCATTAGTGACTGTTATGAATAAACGGTATATCGAAAGAAGTATGAGTAAATTGTTACTGAGCGGAAGATTGTTGAAAGAAATATATTAGTGTTAACAAAACTTTGTTAAATATAAAGTTAAACTAGAGTCAATTGACTTCCTCTACTAATGTACATCAAATAAGGTAAAGTAATTGATTGGTCAATTTCTGTTGATTCTTATACAATTTTTTAAGATTTGTAAATTATCCGAAAACTTTGTCGGTATTGTGACATCTAACGTAATGTAAACATTTATTTAATAACTTACGTGAGTATAATACCTTTCATATTCCGAAATGACATATAATTAAGAAATCATTGTTTCTTTATCTTTACTCTATAGAATTTTTCAATGATGAATAAATTCAATATTGACGATTTAACGGCAATCAAAACATTAAAATGTCCTTGCTTTTACCGATAAAAATAACTGATTTCAAAATTTGCATTAAAAATAAGATACATACATTATACGACGTAAAGAATATAATGGGATGCATCAGCGATTGCAATCTTCTAAGTAACAAGGGCCACATCATAGCTAAAGGAGGTAATAGCAGGCTGCATTCTGACGAAATATTTTGATTTTCATACTTGAAAGGAACGCGAAGGAGGAAGTAATTTAGGTATAATATTCTGTTGGATGCTGCGGGCCGCAAGAGGAAAGACACGGTCCGCTTGTTGCATTGAAAGCCGATCTGGTTCTTGGATCTGATCTATCTTATTCAAGAACACCATACGGCACTGTATATGCATGCAAGCATATAAACATGTAGTCCAGTTGATGGTAAGTGGCCACAGCAGCCCTCGGACTCCACATAAGATCAAAGTCTTACCTAAGGGTTGATCACACATGTGCTACGACTACGTTGAAAATCCTGGAATAAGTATGTCTCCCTTACCTTCAGACTAAAACACAGCAGCGCTGAACACTGCTGATATAGGCAGAAATAGTTATGGCGGTATTGCCGTCGGAATCGAACGACATAGATTTACTACCTTTATAATATATCGATTCATAATCATGCAAGCATAGTCTCGATAGTATACTGAAATCATTCAATAAATTAGAGAAACTATTAACGAAAAGTCGCGTTCATGGTCGCCGACAAAGTATTCCTGTTTCTCAGCCGGGCACGGGTTTCCTCTCGTGGTGAGAAGGGCTTATCTCTTTTATTGTGTGTGCATGGACCAAATTTCGAATAGTGCAGTACAGAGTTTAAACGACTGGGCTATAAATTAGCACATAACCACTTTTAAAGATTTCCTTAAATAATTTCTAGTACAATAAGGTAGTAAATAAAAAGCAGCAGCAGTGACGAACATGTTACATAATTGTCAATTTATTCTGACTTTCTACGTACGTGGCTATTAAGATTAAATATAAATCACTTGTATCGAAATATACGCGTATGTGTGAACTGAGTCAATAAAAACGTGCGCAGTTATCATTTGAATATTTAGTTAAATAATCATTTAAATATATTACAAAACAAGTTTTAGTATAATCCATCTCATGTATAAAGTTTTATGACATGTTTAAAAATTTATCATGTTTTATTTTAACATGTCAGAGAAGTGTATTTTTATTTTATAGAATCCATTGCATGCGGAGAATTTATGTTAAATATTCTGATTCATTTAATCATAATTACGATATATTTAATACAGTATGAATGTCAATATCCAATAATCTGAATAAATGGTTCAGTCCTCTATTAAAGTTTATTAAGTTTTACCAATGGAATGATGCGTGTTTAGGTGCTATGAAGTATTGTCCATACGCAGTAAAAGTCATTAGCAATTGTGGTTTTTAAAGTGATATTGTAGTGGTTTAATATGATTGTCTACGCAATTTTACAATGTTTGGTTTTGGAAGTACTTACAAAGCTGTGAACAGAGAGGGAAACTTATAGGGCCACATTTATAAATCAAAATTGAAATCAAATAAATCAGTCGGATACTTGAGTAATTTCCGTTATAATGTCCAAATTTAAAATAAGTTTATTTGTGTTTGCAAGAATTAGTTTCTTCCCATAATTATTATGATTGAATCTTCTTTTCTCCTTAATTATTGGCTATTTGGCAAGTTCGATGACGCAAAAGGCGGCTAACATTGCCTCAAGCCGACTGTCTGCCAGTTTGCAATATGCAAATTGTTATATTGAAATTGCATTGATGATATTGCAAAATGTAAAAATTTGACCATTTGAATTTTTATGGTTAGTTTTGATGCAACACAATTCATTTACAAATACAATGTCAGACACGATAAAGGCTAAGTCTTTGACTTTTGGAAATTGAGTTATTATGCTAATGTTGAATTCTTAATTTTATGACAAATAGTTTGATAGTTTAAGAAAATTAAAAAATGATAGATCTAATAAGTAATTAGCTATATTTTGAGTTTCATAAATTATTGCTATTACTTTTAATAAAACTATTACTGTCCTCCTGTTGGGCACGAGTTTCCTCTCAGAGTGAGAGAGATTTTTGGGCCATGGTCCGTCTAGCTGGTATATCAATGTTATTGAATTTATAGACTGCGTAATCCTTTGAGAACTTTTTTTTACAAAAACGCTCACTTTAAAGAGTGGCACATACTAAAGCAGTGGCATGCCGCAGCGCATCGCATCTTATATGAATCGTATTGTTTAACGTCGCGGTGCGGCCCTCCTGTAGTTAGCGATGGTTCATACAAAATGTACTAAAATTATTTAGACAGATTGTGTAATACGATGCGTTGCGATGCGGTTTGGACTAATGTTCGCGGGCCTTAAAAGAACATGTAGGTTTCCTCGTGATGTTTTTTTCAGCGTCACACCATATCACAAATTACACCAAACACTGTTACACCAAATTAAATATCGCTTAATTTCTATTAGGCATTTAACTTGGTCTAGCATTCGAACCTCTAACCCATCGATTTTCGAACACAAGACTATAGAGATAAAATCATCTTAAAAGCAGAGGCTTTTAAAGCCGATTTACGAAAATCTTAATTATTAAAAGGGAATAGTATACAATAATAAATACTCTCGAGTTTAAAATAAACAAGGCCCTTGTCGAAAAGAGAGATTATATAGGATAACCGCTGCACTGTTAGAAAGTATCTGAGTAAAACCGATACTAGTCCAACATAGTTATTAAATTACCGTTATATCTTATCTCTGTTTATATACCGTCAATTCATTTTTATCTGTTTATTATTACCTATCATATCATATTGTTATGGTGGAACATTGGAATCTTTTGCATTTAATATGGAATATCTGTTTTATTCTGATGTGTATCAGAACATTATTTACTAAATGTTGTGTTAAAAATCATTTTTTATTGTTCTTGCCGCAACCATCTTGTGTGAAGGGGGAAAGGGATAGTGGCCTACGCGTGCCAGTCGTTTTCAACCGCCCATATGACCTCTGATAAGTCAACGACTGTTATGCGATGGCGACTACCTGAAACAACGGTTTATCATAAGCTCTGAAGCGTTTACTTATTACTTTAAGTTTAATTACTTACAGGAATCCTTCCAAAAAATCTTTTCTTAGTATGTATCTGTAACATAAGATGTTTATTTAGAATAAGTTTACAATAAGTTTTTATTGTCCAAAGTAAATATTTTTAGCTTTAATAAATAGTTCAGGCTTGGCGGTGATTAGTCAGAAGTGAATATCCTTTCGCTTTCGCTTTGTGGATCTGTATATTTGCATCGTAGTGGTTAGTGTAGTAGCTTATTCTGTATCTCATATTTTCTGATTGGAACCAGATCAGATAAGATAAAAACTCAGTGTTGATACTGTTCGCTTTCTTAAAATTACATGACTTTTATGTGAACGTCCTACTCCTAAAGTCCATTATTGAATGTAGGCCTTCATTGAATGGGATTTTATCGTAATTTTATCTTACGGGATCAAAATATTGCGGTAACACTGCAAGTGTGGTAGGGCAGCATTCGTATTATTATGCAGCTTTACTAACTAGATCGGGCTAGATCCAGTTTCCTAGATGAATTGTTTTAAGTTGAAATGAAAGTAGTAAATTTATTCGAAGGTGCGTGGCGCAGCGGTCGATTTACTGATCTAAGGGTTCTCACACATCAAGTACTTAAAGTGACCCGACCCTCTCGATCGACGTTCGATCGATGATTGAACCATCGTCTATCGATAATTGCGTTCACCAAAAATCGCTGCAACAGTAGTATTTTCAATGCATTCGACGTAGATTGATTTATTCTATCGTCCATCGATAGCATTGATCGATTGTTATAGTATAATAGTAAAACTGGGGGTCGACGTTGCATGATCGATTTTATGTACCTAATCGATCGTAGATATTGATCGGCGATCGGTCGATTGGGCACCCTAACGGAATTATGAGTTCAATTGCCGGCTAGATGGTATTTAAATGACACATTAAAAACATCCTTAATGTTTAAATGTTTACTGTTTGAAACTTCAACTGGCGGCAGGTTTAAAAAAAAAGGTGTATTACATAGACATTATTTATATTACTTTATGATAGATATCGAATGGTGTATATTGTAACATAAAATGCTATTTATACGCATAAAGTTTTATGCCATTTATACGTATACAATTTTACAATTTACATTCCACCGTTTCTGAGTAGTTTTGCGAAAGTCAGAATCAATTCCGTAATTAATTTCACTTATCGTAATAGAATGATTTATTTAAAATGATAAACAACTGTCACATATTTTGTTGATGATTTACCAGACAATCTTTTTTCATTTGTTTTAGATGCATTTCAAAATATTGTATTTCAACATAACTTTACATATACATATACATAGCTTTTACAATTTTAGATTTACAAAAGTATTAAGCTTTTGTTTGGTTTTTATTTTTTTATCTCAGATCGTATTATTTGTAACGGACTATGTACATCCCTCTATATTGTTTATATGATTTTAAAATTAATTATAAGAAAGCATGCGATTATTGATGAAGAATATTACTTGAATTGTAAAAAATCAATGCTTACTTAAACATTTGAACATAATATATGTACTTTCTTAAAATGTTCTTAAGAATGAGTCCTTTACTCGTTTGCCATGTGCAGTTGCATTCACGAATTTGATTATTATGAGTTACACTATCTGGTGGTCGCAATAATATAGGGGTGATTATTTTTCAAAATTAACTCTGTCAATTCCTGATTAGGGAAATAAATTTGTCGAGAGTCTAATTATACAGTATACTAAAATCTTTACTAAAATCTGTCTCATAACTCTTTTCATCAATTTTTGATATTACTTACAGTTTCCTTATAGTGTATCCGGGGTTGGAAATTACGCACTCTTGGAAAGTGTAATTTGCATTAGGAAGTATGAGAAAAATTGTATTTTCGTAGAAATTTGCCTTTTGCTTTAGTTTGTCTATCATTACTTTGCAGAGTTTCATCCTTATAAGCGACACCATCCGACAGTACGATACAGTATGAAATTAAAAATAGTCAACCTTTTTTCGTTTTAAAACTTTTCAACCCTCATCCTTGCCTAGTTTTTCAATGAAAATAGTTAATCATTTTCAATGAAATAGCCCTTATTTGTATATAGGATATATTGAATAAATTGTGGGTTGCAAATTAGTGTTTTCCACGGTCCCTTTAATCCCCGTCAACCCTTGTTTTTTAACATGGAGAATTCCTTATGGATCCCCTTCCGCCTGGAGGAGCGTATGAGGTATCTCGGATTCTTACCTGCTAAAAGACCGCGGCATTTCTCTGGACGTAAAGCTCCATATAGCCCTGATTGCCATCACCCACTAGATCACTCCCCTCTTTCAACCCTAAGCCTTGCCAGGTAAAAAACATGTTGTCAACCCTACATTTCCACATTCTATGGATTCACTTTCGTATATAAATTCCTTAGCATTACGATTTATAAAAAAATCTCAATAAATCATGCTAATATGTCAATGGTCAGAAATATTAGTAAAACTTTAAAAAACCTTGTAATCATCAAACGATTTGGCTATTTCGCCAAGGGGTTCTTATACCGAAAAGAGCACGATTTTTTCGAAACGTATCATTACGTTGAAATGGATCGATTTGAATGGCAATTTCATAATAATAGACGTAAATATTGCGAGTAAATAGACCTATAATTGTGGCGATCTAATAATAACTGCGATGGCAGCTAATAGTACGCTCTTAGCATTTAGATGTAGATTTTACCAAAATAACTGTTTTTTTATTGAAGTTGATGTAATGTAACTCTTGACTGTATTAACCATCCATTACTTAATGTACTTTTCTTAGTAGCAAAGCAAGTTGTAAAAAATAATAACGTTAAGTGATTTATTTAGTACCCTATATTTCATTATTACAATTATAGATCTTTAGAGTCATTATGATGTACAATTTAGTTTTAAGATGTGTTCTCTCCATGTTGCATGGTGACACCACCGTCAAATTTATTTTTACTTTTTGGTAGAAAAGGTCATATATGTAAATAAATAATTCATTTTTACTTACGCCTTCATCTCAGTGTTCCTGAGATAAATTTAATATATGACTTCTATTGAGAGTATATATTGGGTGTTCGGTCACAATAAGCAGTAACTATATAATTTGAGATGAAGATAAAGTCCATTGTTAGATTTTTATCATCAGATTATCACTTACGTTAACGGTGAAGGAAAACATCGTGAGGAAACCTGCACGCCAGGGAGTTCTTAAAGAAAAAAAGTTCTCAAAGGTGTGTGAAGTTTACAAATTCGTACTTATCCAGGGCGGTGGTCTATGGCCTAAATGCCCTCTCAATTTTAGAGGAGACCCATGCGCAGCAGTGGGACAATAATGGGTTTTCGACATCAGATTATCAGATTTTTATTTATGTACATAAAAATCCACAACTATTTCTACTTAACAAAGTTCTTGCTCAAGTTCACTTAAAGTAGTTTTCGTGTAAAATATCTAAAACCTATAAACTCTTTTACAAATAATTTCCCTTTCTTATGGAAAGACCGTAACTCAATGCCATCACTGCCGTATTGGATAACATTTGAGTAAGGAATCTTTATTACAAAATTACTTTCATTGAAGCATCTGACAGTGTACTACGCTCGGCCATTGATATGTAGAGTAAAGTTGTATTTAACAACCAGACAACTGACATTCGCGGCCACTTAGGTACCAAGCGGTCAGAGAGTCGAACGTGTTATAACAGAAAAAGTAAACATTTTTTTGACATAACATTTTTATAAGATATATTAAGAAATACTTTAAAAAAATTAAATTGTAACCTGTAAACGAAACTAGACCTCTTTTAAGCAATAGTGTAATAAGTGACAATTAAGAGGGTTAGTCAATGGTGAAGAAAGAGTATTTAATCAATGGTCTCTTTAAATTATAGGATTTCCAACGGATTCGCTTGCATGAAACGTTTGCCAACGGATATGGAGACATAGTGTTCGTGTCGACATGACGATGCGGTGACTTCGGCCCCTGAGGAGTTTAGTGTTCAAGTGACTGGACTAAAGTGACTTTCGTGTACTGTGAATAGAACTGGAGATCAAGATGTTTTTATTCAAGGTATTATTACAGATTTATTTTTGAAATATACCCGCTATAAATAACCTACCCGCTGGTAATGGTTACTGCTATTTATGGCAAACTGTAACTCGCCTACAGTCGCCTAAGATTAGTTATAGATGTACGGTACGATTTTTTTTTATAAAGTAGAAGTATGGACTGCATGTGCACATACATGGATGACCATTGGTGCCAATGGAACCAACTACGGTTAGTGTCATTCCCGGTCGGCCACATATGCGTTGGTACCGCAAGAATTAATTTGTTACAGTATTAATATGTTGCCCTTCAAACCAGAACACAGCAGCAATACTGTTATAGAATACATACGTCGTGACTACGGAGACGAAACTTAGAGGGTTAAACCACATATAATTTAGTTGCAACCCTTCATGTAAGTAGACATGTTTTACTACACCCGTCAAGGCAAAACACATCGATAATGATAGCTGTGCTACGTGCTACAACAGAAGTATGTGGGCCAGTTATCATCAACACATTTGACTAATAGAGTAACAGTTGTAAGAAGGTTATTAATGAAAAAGTAATTATGCTCATAAAATTATTTTTGGGTGGTATGAAATATTTTGGTCCCGCCATCAACATTATACCTTCAGGTAATTTTTTGACGAAAATTACATATTTTATTTTTAATAATACCTTTATGCTACTGGAATTTTGGAGTGGATTACTAAAAAGTAAGGCTATGTAGAGATATTTAAGTTACTGACTTTGCATATGTGATTGGTTAAGTAACTGCTGACTGACTCATTTAACTTAAAAAAAGTGAATGTCCTTTATAGGAATTAGTTGTGAGCGCTCATTTCACATGATATATTTTTAAATTGAGTCCTCAGTTGTAGCTAGGAAATGCCTACTAATATTGTGCTAAAAATAATGTCTTTGATCAGTTGCAGATGTTCAGGCTTTGGTATAAAGGCTTTGGTTGCTTATTCCAATAACCCAGAAATATCAATCTCTACCTTCAAATACTACTATGTTAACAGAAAAGCCTTACTTAATCCTAATTAACGATTAATGTATGTGCATTTCATATAAGGCGGATTTTGGAGTTAATTTCATTTCAAATGCACTAGACCCTTTAAAACTAGTTCATGAATGATCTTAATACGCTCTGGCCTTATATGTCCGCATATTACTGATAGTGATCGCTTCGCAACATATGGTTTGCTCCTTACATATTTACTTGTTATATTGATTATGATATAAATAAGTATCTCACAAACTTTATAATGTCTCTTTAATTGTTTTTCTACGATACCAATACGATACGATAGGTGTACCAAATGCAATGTAATAAAATACGTATTTTTATAAAAATATCGGTACTTTATGTCGAGATAAATAATTCACGCTAACTAATTATTACAGACAGTATGAAATAATAAAAAACTATTTTTAAATAAGAATTAGGGGTAATTTAAACTAATCCTTAGCGTAGAAAAGAGTAATAATGTTATTATCTCCTAAGAATATTTATCAAGAGTAATGGAAGTGAAAGAGCTATTAGATACAAGTTATAACTTCGAGATTGTACTTCGTATCTCGCGTAAGCTCTGAAAGCTCTATAAAGCTGTACTAATAAAAATAAGCCGGATTACTTTCTCATTTACAGCTGTTACGATACATGCCCTTACGTGAATAACAGTTGAACTTTTAAGACGTAAGCAGTTATATTGTATCATGATAACTTGTAAATGGGTTTATGTAATCCAAGTAACTTATATTACATAATTGTACCTGTAACTTGACTTGCGAATTGAAACTACGATCAGGGTTCAGGGTTCGAATCTCTGGAGCGCACCTCTCATTTTATTAACTTCGTATGACTGATACACGAATCAATACGTGATGTTATCAGGGACTCATTACCGATATTCTTTAGCGGTAATGGCCAATCACACGTAGGCAGCATGCTCGTTTACTACTGCTAATTATAAAAAACGACGATGAAGGAAATATTTATGAGCGTGAAAGCGCTATAAAACCTTAACGAAAAATCTCCAATTTCTGTAAGGTGTGAAGGCTGCCAATCCAATCTCAATCACTTGACTAGCGTATATTATGGGATTAGGACCAACACTATTTTAAGGGTTATGTATGTATACTTAGTAGCAAAGTAGTATTGGGCTTATTACGACTAGTGTAGCGTAAGTATGAGTAGGCAATAGATTGACCTCAAATATTTCGCCCATGTACATTTTAGTTGATACTAGTAAGCTCCAATTATCTGGGAAATGTAACGCAAATAGGGCTAGATGTTTAAATGTTTATTCGTGAGCTTTTTATGCTGATGTGAAATGATCGCAGGAATGTTTAGACCCTAAACGGTCAGGCTTTATAAGGTGTAATCGATTAACGAATTACAAAGAAATACGTTAACATCGTTTTTTACATTATAGTATCTGTGTACGGTGAGGTTTGCAACTATGTAGTTGCGATTTAAGCATGAAGCAAGGTATCAAATTACATTAGTGGAGGTAAGTCTTTATAACCCATGACGTTTCAAATGAAATAGAATAGAAAATGCTAGAAATTTAGGATGCAATAATGAGCAGAGTATATCTTCTGATACAGGGGACCCAGATTATATGTACTTTAGGTACCTATGTAAGTACAAATAAATACTGATGTTTAAAGACATGCGTACGTATAAACCGGGTATTTTATACGTGTATTTGTTACATATAATTAAAAGTGTTACGAGTTATGCCTGAATTCGACTTCATCCAACTTTTTTACTTTGAATGTAATTTAAAGTCGACGCAAGCCTTAAACGTTAGGTATTTCGATGTGGGCCAGGTTTTTTCCGCAAGAGTGCGTAATTTAAACTATTAGTCCATACCACATTTTAACATTAGCACTCTTATGACATTGCCTACCATTATTAGGATTAACATAGATTCCACGAAAAGTTTATCAACTATAGTTTAACTAATAACAGTAATTGCCTATTAAAAATCGTATTTACCTTTCTCAGGAGATTAATTATTTTAGATAACTTAGCACTTTAGTAAGTGAACTTGTTAACATATAATTCGCACACACATTCATGGCTTAAATGTAATTGTCCAATCTCACAATAATTATGTAATTAAAATAAATTATCTGCTTAGTTTAGTTTGCATTTTTATTATACTGGCGACTAATTCATATTTATTTTATTCATATTATAATACAATTTACATTTAACTTTCTAATAAATTGCTTCTAAAAAATTTGTCGAAAACAGAAAATTCAATTCCAGCGCACATTGACATAACAAAAATATTTACGATGGAGTTGAACGAACTTATAAATTTGTAAAACTTAATGTAATATTTTTTATCATCCATATACATAAAATTTCGTTGCGCGTTTGTTTGCAATTCTCCTGGTCCTAAATAGTTCGACCGATGTTGATAAGTTTTTTTTTGTAGTTATGGCGTTACCTGCATATTTCTTACCCATAGTTGATCCCTTTGTGTCGGTGTAGTGTCGAGATAAAGATTTCATTTTTTAATTAATCAAAAATGTCGTCAACCCATTACTGTCCCACTGTTGGGCACGGGTCTCCACTTTAAGAATGAGAGGGCTTTTAGGCCATAGCCCACCGCGCTGGCCAAGTGCGAATTGGTAGACTCCACGCATCTTCACGAACTTCTTTTTTTTTTTTGCGTGAGTCCCTGAGGTTTGAATCTCGGAGCCCCCGATTGAGAGGCCGAATTTCAACCATGAGGCTATCACTGTTATTATCAAAATATTTATGCAATATTGGGTTTTTACGCTTCCAAGATAAGAAAAACTAATCCCAAAGCCGAATCGTTCAAAATTTACATGTAAACATCAATAAAATTAACTGCCGTATTTTGGTCGTCTTTTCTTTATTTGTGCGACAGAAGCTAATCGAGTAGTCACTTTAAAATCGGTAGGTACTCAATAATAAAAATGATGTTAGTATTGCGTAGGCGAGACAGGAAACAAACTATAAATAATCTGTTGACACACTGAAGGCGAAAGTTCTTCAAATTGTTTCTGATATTATGAGATTATAACACAATGGAATTACTCAACAATCAGCATAATCTCCCTAATTGTTATTTACGTGAATTTTAGTTTATCTATTACTTAATACGCGCTCCGAACGAACTTTAAAAGTTTATTGTTATTTTTATAGTACGCAATATATGTATATGAACGTGCTAAAACATAACAAAGCACCTGTTAAAGTTTGTTGTATTTTTACTATAATTTTCCCAATGGATGATTTTAATGTTTCATTGTTTCATATTACGAGGCAGAAAGACACGCACGGTTACACACACACAAACCACGTACACATAGACATAACAAGACGTGTATATAGATACATTTAGTACATGTTTTACGCGTACTAAAAACTTAAAAGGAAAAATAATTCATGTATATAAACCAAACCCAGGTAATGTTAGACTTATTTATTAATCTCAAAAAGAAATATAAGACTTAAAAATGTGGTAGCTTCGTTATATTTCTTTTCATGTACAGTGGGGTTTCTATGGTGCCTCCTTTAAGGATTATTTTCTCATACCTATTTCCGCCTTATAATAGATTAATTATGTAAGCTCTGCTTTTCTATTATCTAAAAAGTGTGGTTAAGTTGAGATGTTAACATGAGTGTTGCTGACTTAATAATTAGAAGTAACAACGCGTCTTTGGTCAACTCAGGTAAATTTTAATAACCAACTGTGACCACTAACCAACAGGCTTGTCAACCCCGTGTCTATAAAGTGCATCGTGTCTACAAACTACACTACAAACGGCACAGGTCTCATCTCACTGTGAAAGAGGTTTAGATTATAGTCCACTGCGTTAACCAGGTGCATATTAGTAGCCTTCACAAATACTCCAAATAATTTCGAAGCCGGTAGATTAAGCCTAAGACTGAATGCATGCTTTATATTTTAATTTATTAAAAAAATCACGATAAAATGTTGTAAAAAATGCGGTTACTATTCCCTTCTAACCAGTTACGCAAGCCAATCTTCTTTGGTCTTTCATGTCAAAGTGAATTACATCAGTTGGCGTAACATAATATAATCATATATTTAAACTGGACCACGCCATGTGTGGTGAGGATAGTTACCTGCGTGCAAGTTTGAGAATTGTGAAACACGTCCGGTTCTGTTTGTTTTATTTTCCTAAATTGTTACTAAAATTACACCAGAAGACAATGTACAAAAATATTTTTATCTTTTTATTCATGTATTTTTTGTACTTGTTAAATTTGTGCTACATTTGCAAATGATATATGTTCATATGGCGTACAGATTACAATAGCATCTATTGGCTTTTATTGACCCTAGATTTTCGTTTTTACATACCTGTCGTATCCTCTCACCAGTAGAGTTGATTGGCAGAGAATGGCATCGGGCATTAAGTTTTCCCATTGTGTTCGTTTCAAAGAGATACATTAAAGAGTAAAGACATAAATAAACATTTCAATAGAGAGTTTGCACTGTTGGTTTTTGCCACAAAGGATTCAAATATGTATATCAAATAGGTATTCACATCAATGTCCATGCGGGTAAATAAAATAAACGTGTGAAAGTATGTATTGAGGCGAAAATGGAGCGGAGGTGTGCAAATAAAATATAATATGTATTCTGCAGTAGATATTTTGTGTATTTTGCCCATATTGGAGAGAGTTACTGTTTACTTTACTTAGTAGGCTAGGCTTAGTAGGCATTAGTACGCTATGCTGATGAAATATAAAGAAATTAGTCCTTTTTATGACGTCGATAATCACAAAGAATTAATTAAAGTGGCTAAATGGAGCATGAGAGCTTTGGTAATAAAATTTATCAAAAAACCCCCGTTCAAACGTTTTTATGTCAGGTCTAATGCTAGTGAATATATAATAGTTTACCTATTATTCTATTAGATTTTATAGTCATCATTTAGTAATTTACCTTAACACCCACGGCGCATACTCCATTTGTTTTTATAGTTTTATTATACTGAACGGCCATTTCAATCAATAAATAATCATAGTGGGTAGTGGTAAACATTTATGTAATTTAAGCTGGAATGTTTTTGGCGATATGAAACATTTCACGAGATCTGCGCGATCGATCGATTCGCTAATCTATCTGCAAGCTCGTTATAGTCACGCGTTTATTTAAAATACAAGGCGAAGTGTGTATACTTATATATTTCGTGACCGTCCGCAAGTGTTGACAGCCAATTAGCATCAATTAGCACGGGTCACGCCAATTTGAATACATAAACAATTCAATTAAAATTAAAGCTTTTAGCAATTGTTGTGTAAAATTTGGTATGTGTGTAAATGTTGTATTTAATGACGTTAAAGTAATGACATTTTATAAGTTACGATTCGATTTGGAATTCGGCTAGTTACCCTAAGATTTCAGGCATCTTCCCCAAAATTACAATACATAGGGTTCATTCTATATTTTTTCAAGTATAAAAGTATTTTTACAGCAAAGTACTTAATAACAAAAATGAAAGTAGTGAAATACTTTAATTATATTGCTTAGATTTTAGGTTAATTAATTTTTAGACAAGAAAGGTAATAAATTCGATACGGCAATATATGTATGTAATTTAAACTTTTATTGTTAAAACATGTGTTAGCCCATACCTACACTTTCTAGGATGTTTTGTAATCTGAATTTAGCTTGTACAATGACCTCATCGGAATATTAAGAACAAGCTGTTGCTTATATTGTATAATTTCAATACTAGAATTTTAAATATTATAGGAATAAACGTGTCTTTTTTCAATTTGTCCATACAGACTTAAATTTGTTTTTAGATAGAATTGAAAGATTCTCAAGTGCCATACTCGTTTAGACAATAGAACCACAGGTCACCACCCACCAGGTGAGCTAATGACCTGAAGAAGATAGCGAGAAACTGTATTTATATGGGGGGTAGAATTCACGTTAATTAGGCCTTCGATATCGAGTAGACTCTTGAATATAGTTAACTTATTTATTTACCTAACAGTAGTCTAACAGTAGCCTTTCTTGATTTGGAAGGTACTTTAAAAAGGAAGGCAAAGGAGAAGTTCGAAATACTAAATACAATTAAAATACTCTTTAAAGGCCTTAAATCGTAATGGTAGCCAAATTAGCGAAATTAATAATATATCTAAAAACTTTGAAACAACTTTTAGAGATGAAATTTAAATAGATATGGCAATTTTACGTAAGATGTATAATTTGATTGGTGTAATCCCAGACAGTGTATGTCTATTCTAGTCATTAGCCTCAGTCATAAAAAGTGTATTTGGTTATTTTGTCAACGTTTGTAATCATCAATCTTAAACAAAAACGTACTCGTATTATATTTTTTCTTAGGTATGCATTTGTATGATACATTGCTTATTAAAGTTATTTTGAGTGGTAGAGATTACACGCTAAAAAAGATCTATTCCAAATCTTCATTTACTGAACATGCAATGTGAAATTCGAAAACAAAGCCGTTACACAAGACTGAGTTGTTAATTTTTTTGGTGAAATTTCACACATCAATCTATGTTATACCTATGCAGTTCATTTGCATGTCCGTTGTTGTGTGTATTGTATTGTGTTCCGTTCAAGAAATCGTAACACGTGTTTGTTAAAAATACAATTAAATTGTTTGGAATCGAAGTGAATCAACACTTGTTTTTATTATGTATTTAATTTTACAATATTACTATTACTTCTTGACATAAAATGGGGACAGATTGTTTAGTTTGAAATTAAAATAAAGCAATATAATATTTTCAATATTACGTCATAATTAGCGAATGTGAATTCCAACAGTGAGTCACATTTTATGATTCAATATGCATCCTCAAACGTAATGATAGTTATTAAGGTAACCGCATAGCATCCACTAGGAAAGTGGAATGCAATCTGATAACCACATAAATTAAGAGTAAAAGCTGGTACGCTCCCTTTTACAAGTGCGTACTTCGCAAAGTCAACCGGTTTAGTTGTAGGTTCCAGTGTTTTTTGCCGTTCACCTGTTACTACGACCCGTTAGAAGCGTACTGACTGAGCGGACACACCTTTACGCCATCTTTGGTCAAGTGGTGCGAGCATGCACCTCGGATGTTCACTATACTGGTCATTTACCTTGCTTTTACTTTCAGGTAACGCCCGTTTTTCTACTGGTCATCGTTGCGACAGCTGAGAAGAAAATAGAGTTACAGGATATAGAGGAAGATAATCTGAAGAGCGAAAATGAAAAGGATTTCGAAGATCAACCCGAAGCAAGAAGTCAAACTGATGGGACCGGTCCCGGGCCTATGGAATTCTTTAAAAATGGGTTCCTTAGATACTTTGAGGCACCCACTCAATCTCAACAACAACGCTATGTCCAGCAGTACGCAGTTAGTGAGGCTCCAGAGAGGGTATCTGTTACCCCTAAGCCGCAGTTCCTATCGCATCCAACCGCACAACAGGCAATGGTCGGGTATCTATCTAACGTACCGATGCAAATATACTTAGTACCACAATACTATAGCGAACCTTCCGAGCAAGCTGCCCCACACCACGGAGCACAATACCAAGCTGTTGCGCGTATTGCTACGTACCAAACACCGCCGGAGGCCGCTCAGTCACAAGCCAATTATGTTGAAGTGCCAACTTACGTTGCACCGACAGCGAAGACGTATATACAACAATACTCTCAACCTGTCGCTTATGTTAGTTATCCACAACCTACTATTGCCCCAGTTCAAGCTACCGTCGCTCCTGTGTTAGCGTATCAAATGCCAGTGGTGCAGTATCCAACAGCTATAGTTACGCAACAACCACCTAAGGCTTATTATCAGAGCGCTCAATTCGCAGAGCCAAGCGGCGTTGAAGAAGTCCAAGATAATGAGATTGATCATAAGCACTATTCAACGCAAACGGAAGCACCATATAAGTCTCCAGAATTTCCACGGCACTATAATTCTAGAACTCCTTTACGCGAGGAATATAGATCTGGTCCGAGTGAGCTGCCGCGTCCAAGTCCTCTACTATTGAAGCCCGCTCCGTCACATTTGGCTCATATTCCAAAAGCCTTACCAATATACCGACCACCAAAGCCAGTGTACGGCACGCCTAACTTCATTCCTGCTCCGATAACACAGAGACCTATCGAAGCTTACTTGCCTAAACCAAGACCTGCGTCATTATTGGACTCTTACATACCTTCTAGCGTGCAAGTTGAATATCTTAAAAGAGGTTTTATAAAGGATCCCTTACTTTTATATGAAACTTTGTCAAACGGTCGTCATTTTCCTCCTCCTGTAATACCGCGACATTACGAAAGAGGATTTCTTCCAAATCAAATGTACCACACTGCTTCTGGGGGTATCACTTATGGGCACCATAAGAGATCGTCAAAAGGAGATAAGGTTCCACAAAAGTGACAACACCGAAAAGGATTAAAAAGCTAAATATTGCGTTATGCAAATGTATATAGACTCTAGTAAGTTAGGCTTTAATTAATTAAGAGGCTCTAGTATGTTATTCTGTAAAGAGGAACGAAGCTCGGCATTGTGATTTATACACAAGTCGAATGGTCAGTATTTTACCACTTATTGTTATATTAATAAAAAAATGTTATCGGAATTATCTTTTATTTTTCCACTGAAACTTAATTTAAAGGTGAATTGATGTTAAAACGCATTATAATAAATTTTAATTTTTACCCGACTGTGTCAGACTTGTAATTTATGAATATGTAACCAAATAAGTCATAAACACTTTGTATTTGATTATGGATAAGTTAAAGATATAAAGTCGAACAAATTTCGTCCAGTAATAGATATCATAATAATTGGATTCCATTATATTACATAACATTATGTCTTAACTCATATCGGGCACATAATATCTAGAGGAAACCAAAGGTTGAAGAGTTCATTAAAAAGTTTTTGAAGTTTTGAAATCTATCTATTCATAATCCTCTGGCAGCACGGTAAACTGAAGCCCAAATGGCGCAAAATTTTGACAACCCGTACCCAGTAGTGAGACAGTAACAGGTTGTTAACGAGGATGTTGTTAGCAAAAAGTTATCGTCTATGTCAACTGTGATTCTTCGAACTAAATAATTAGATGTTTTACTGAATTATTAAGAAAACGATCTTACATATAAAAGACATCAACGAGCGCACTAATCCTTATGTAAAAACACGGTAGTGTTTGACAAATTCTGATGAAACAGTACCGTGGTTATATTACACGAACCATCTGAAGCCACTTTTGACCCCTTAATAACTCCGGATCTACTTAAGTTGAACACGTGAAATTTGGTATACATATTAAAGAGTAACCAGAATCTAAAATTTCAGAAATGTAATCCTAACAGTTATAGAAATATTTGGGCTTAAAAATCGATATTTTTATCATCCTCTAACTGACTGACTGATATCGAAAACCTAACCCACTTCCAGATGTCCCAGAAACTTAAATTTCGACACCCATGTTAGTAAT
>DWNY01000247.1:0-18329 GCA_018250635.1 Telegonus apastus | reverse complement strand
CTCATCAAAGGTCGGAGGTTACATCAAGGGTTAAATGATCTACTTCAAAGCATTGAGAAAAATATTATCATTTTGACGTATTTGTTATCATATTAATTTGTAGATAAATAAAGACGTTGTCTGTAGTTTCATCAGATATAACGGTTATCGGTTATCGGTAAGGGCTAAACGGTGATATCCACAGCTTTCTCGAAATACGAATTGCTGTGTTGCATTCACTCAGCCAAATTAATTTCACTTATAGAACAAACTTCGACTAGGATATTGTTTGAAGAAGTGGTCAAATCGGAAACTGAACTTGAGACTTACTTGGGAAACTAATAAATTGCAGTTAGTAAATGTAATAGTTAACGAAGTTCACTGGCGTTATATCGGAAACGATACTTCAAGCTATGCAAGTTGGCGCTATAATTAACCTACAACAAATCAACGCGAAACAAAGTAGTGAAGAAGATAAGATATTTAGCCAAATAAAGCGAATAAATATTAAGTAAAAAAAACAAACGTTACATGGCGTTTTCGTAAAAATTAATCTAACGTCTTTACCTCAGAAACGGCCTCATCAAGATAAGGCCAGTTTCTGCCTAGTTGTCGATGGAAATGTACAATTACAAATGTGTATTGGTAAATAATCTAAAAAATATTTATAAATTACCGTGTGGTTTATTTTTATGTATAACTTCAGAGTAATATTTAGCTTCAGAGTAATTTTTAGTACGCTTCTAAAACCAAATGGCAGAACAACGTTCGCCTGGTCAGCTAGCATAACATAGTAATAAAATTGACTCGCATTACTTACTATATAAGTATATATGAATTTTAGCTATATTTTAAGTTTATTAGAGTAAAAGCAAACATTTATTTTTAAGCTGTACGATGGCTGAATAATACCTAGATACCTTGGGATTTTCAGTCTATTCTTGTATATAATGATCAATTCAAAGTGTGTCACTTTTTGTCTTCTGTATTTTGTATTCATTTAAAGCGCAAAAGAGTACTACTTTACAATGTGTCTCATAATTTAAATATTAAATATGGCGGTGGTCGGTAAAAGCGATTTCTTTTACGGTAACGGCAAGCCATATTATTTGTCAATCGCTGAAGTGAAAATAGTTCAAAATAAAACGAAAATTGCTCTCCGCGTTTAAAAAATGAAGTCGGACGCAAGCAATTTCATCATTATTCTGCAAACAATTTCAGCAATGCAGTAATAAAGTTAAAAATCTCTTTCACAATGTCGTCTCTAATAGCGTCAAACGAAATTTATATGTGAACTTTTTAAGTTCAGGTTATCAAAACGAATATATTAAAAACAACATTATTCTTTATGGTATGCTGAACTTGTCACTGTCCCATTGTTGGCACAGGTTTTTTATAATAAGTGAATAGCAAACAAGCATTCTAATTAATGAGGACATGATCTGATGATACGATAACTAAATCTCAAACAGGATTAGACTTCTACCTTTAGCCACAGATTGATGATATTCCGGAAGAATAATTTGGAACACTTCAAATAAGTGTATCTCCCTGTGGAAGAGGTCCTAGACATACAACTCTTTTTTCTATTACTTTTATTGCACAATATGATTTAATTACTCCTTGGATAGCGATACAATAAAATTCACAGCTTATAGGCGTCAGTTTTTATTTCGACAACACCGTGAACAGTCGTTTTCCAATAGTAAGAAATGCGTAATACTGACACTATATGGTACAATGAAAAATTATTGTTCAGTAAAAATTAAACTCGTTCAAACTTTTGTTCATCAGTAGTCTTCAATACTAACCCAAAACGGTCAATAAAATTGCGCAATTTGCAACACTGTGCAATATAGTTGATGATATAGCGCCCGTCTTTTATAATTTTGTAAGAATTCTTTGCAAGAATTTTAATGCGCAATATAGAATACACAAAACAAACTGAATTTTTAAAAATCAGCAATTCAAGGTAGAACCCCGAACCCCAGCAAATGAGTCGGAATCAAAAACATTAGAGTATCATAAATTCAGCCAGATCAATGCGTAGCAGAGAAACACATGAAATTAAACACATTAAAAGAATTTTGTTAAAATTTGTGCCTATTTCTGAAAGAAACACGAAAAAGGGTATACAAGTTTAGAATTTCAATAAACGTACAGTTCCCGAATACGCGATAGAAGAAATGTGTTTCGGAAACTGGAAATACGTTTATTGACATCGAGTGAGGCCAATCAGACGGGCGCTGTTTCCAATTAGATGCATTTAGCTGCATATTGGATTTTAAAGAAAATGCGGCGTTTCAATTGAAATCATATTGAACAGAAACTTTTGATGAGAAAATAAATTTATACGCTACATGTTTTGTGTTACGTATACGTGTAAATAATTATTTATTTATTTTTACTTGACGATAAGTGCTCACTGCACATGGATATCTGTGGTAACCCCCAGATAAGATTCTATCCTATCTGAGGTCAATCACAGATGCGTTGTTACCCCTGATGTCTAAGTAGGAACGTTAAGGATAAGTACACCTCCAGAATACAGCGCTTAACACTGTTGTTATAAGCAGAAATAAGTGTGGAGGTAGTGCCTCCGGAATCGAATCGCAAACGATTATCACTATTATACAGACCTTATAACAAGTGTAAAGGTAAAAATAATAAGTCTAATAATCACTGTACACTCTTACATCACAAGTATTTTTTGACTTGAACATCGAATAATCATAATAAACCCAGCTAAAAAATACAACGTAGTGTGATAAGGGGTTTCATTATATAAATTCGAAAATCTTAATTATGTACTAAAACCATCCCTGTAAAATATGCTTTCAAATAACGAAAACTCCATCCAAATCAATACAGTGGTTTTAGAAAAAATCACGGCCATATAAACATACATACATACATACATGCGTGTCGAATACGTAAACTCCTTTTTCGAAGTCTGTTAACGATATAAATAGCTAAAGATCAAATCATTATCACTTAAGCACTCTTGTGTCTACCAAGCGTGGGTGTCGACTTTAAGACTAATTGAGAGAATAAGTAATAAATAATAATCGTGACTGATAAAATATTCTATATAATATTCCTTAAATTAACATTTAAACTGCGTGGGATAGGAATTACTCATTAAATGTCAAGTAACATTAACTTAAATATCTATGATGATAACTTACAAATTACGTTTCTTTCTTCTGTTGAGCACAAATATTCGTTTGGAATAAAAACCGCGCATGTAAGTTTCCTCATGAAGTATTCCTTCAATATTTTACATTTGAAAGTGTTAAGCGCTCCTGTGCTCCAGCTCGATGGGTGTGGTAAGGGAAATAAACTTATCCGAGGCGTTCCAACTTAGTCCTCAAGATAGCAACGCAACTCTGGCCAATCTCATGTACGAATCTTGTATTATTTGGGGTTGAATACATACACATTGGGATCCATAGGCGGTAAGGGCCACTTACTATGAGATGGACTAAATGTTCGTTTTTGTCCATGTTAAAAAAAAGTGTCTTCAAATTAAAATTGTGCCGAATAAGTAACTACATAACATACCGACTGTAAACTGGTCTGAAAAAATGGTCGTTACATACGTATAGTGCTAGCGAGAATTGTCATTAGTTTCCACAATAATTAATTTTCACAAAGACCCGTCTGGGAGCCGTCGAAATTAATTATTTGGGGAACAAAAGTCGCAAGTACCGATCTATCAACTCTTGATGGAGGCTGGACAACTGACGTTTTAGGGTCGGACCTAATTCATATATGTAAGTACTTATTCCATATAATTGGGGAAAAGGTAGTTACTTTAACTTTATTATTTTGTATAGACGAGTATCGTATATATACTAATAATTCTACTTCAATCTATCAACTTTATAATCAAAGTATATGAAGGATACAGTTATAAGATTTAAATTAGAAGTAAAGAAAATAAGCTAAGTTCAATAATAAAAAATATAAAACCGAAAACCAAAACTATAGTTACAATTGTAAACTGTAAGTAGTGGAGCGACATCTATTTCGTCTACGGAGAAGTATTAGTAAGCCCTACTATGCCTAGATGGCGCTAGTTATAGCGTCGGGACAACTTGTGGTTATAGCGTAAAATGAAATGTAAGATTTTGATATAGGCATAGGTACAATCCCGGTCTACACGCAATTGGGTTATGACTTAAGATAACCGTATTAGGTCTTTACTTTTTTTCTTGTGTGTGTATAAACATCTACAACACAGACAACGCTGATGTTAAACCCATTGCGTGTGTTGTTCATATCGTTCGTTTTTGAAAAACTACCTGTCTATAGAATGTTTGTAAGAAATGAATAAAGCGGTTATTCATTTCTGCTGAAAGATTGAACAGTATTTCAATAAAGCGGATGTTGACCGAATGGATTTGTATCACTTAACTAATAATTAAGTAATCAACAATGAAAGTCTAGACAATAAGAGAGTATCAATTGTTGAAATACCAACAGGGTTAATTAATTTATTAACGCACTGTTATTTATGAGAGTCGAAGTGGCGCCGCTGTCTTCTATTTGAAGGTCTGGGAAAGCAATTATTTTAGTTGGAAACTAGAAATTTTTCTAAGAACTTATTTCAACCAGAATTGTTAATTAAAGTGGCTAAATTTCTCCTGTCACTCGATCTCTCTCATTTGTGAGAATATGAGTTTGTATTGAGATTCTGTTAAACATTTTTTTTACGAATACATAGTTATTACACCATTAAATGGTGTAGGCCTATAGATTTTGTAGGCATCAAGTAGGCGCTGGTGTTGAATCAATTTGTAGGTAATTGGTGGCAAGGGCCAAGATGCCTACGACCCACTTAAAGTTGTAGCAACAAGGGCAGCTTTATACCTAATTTTTTGAGATAAATTCACTCATCGTCATCACTGTGGCAAGAGAGATATAACTACCCGAGGCGTTCCAACTTAGTCCTCAGGACTAGCAACGCATCTATCAACCTTGAAAGGGATTTTGATTTTATTTGAGGTTGATCACAGTTGTCTATGGGCAGCAGTCGCCACTTACCATCAGGTGTAATACATGCTCGTTTGCAACTTCCAGCTCAAGCAAGCTCAGTTCGCTTCACTAAATTCTTCCAATAGTGACCAAAGTGATTCACATCAGCAACGACGTCTAACAAGTGTCAATTACGCAAACTAGTAGTATTTAATTAATTTATTGTTACTCGGTTATTGAACTCGTTATTTGATAGCGTATCGTTGGATTTCATCTGTAGTTTGTTTTCAAAACAATTTTATAATGGGTTTAATTGTAACAAAAGATTCTGAGTGATAAATATCATTATATGGCCACTCCCGCATATATAAGGTACATATCTCTGGCCACAGCCATTTATACTTAATAATTGCCGTCAGAGTTGATGTTTTTTTTGTTTTGAAGGGCGTGCTTATCCGAGGTATTCCAACTTACTGCTCAGGCTAACACAGTTGTGGCGAACCTTGGGAAATAGTCTTATCTGTAGCTGATTACAATAGCAAAGGAGCATGCAGCTCACCTGATGATAAGTGGCCACAATTGCTCATGGACATCTGTAATCAAACCCAGATAAGATCACGGTCTTATCTGGGGTCGGCCACAGATGCGCCGCTACTCCTGAGGACTAAGTTGGAACGCCTCGTATAAGTATGTCTCCCTTACCACACCCTTCGCACCAGAATACAGCAGCGCTTAACACTGCTGTTATAAGTCAGAAATAGGTGTGGCGGTGGTGCGGCTGGAGGCGAACCGCAGATGGTTCCACCACCTTTAGATTCTGATACCAACATATCTTATAGTGGTGCCGCCGCATTCAAATCCATCCTACCACATTTCTAATATCTTTCATTTTCAATACGGTACAATACAATTAAATTTATTGACTAGATCACCGTTACGATGCAATGTGACCCTAATTTCGGTGACATCAGACAATCATGTCTTTGAAAAACGAAAGACGGACAGAAACAGATGATGTTTTGATTACAGATATTAATTTGATAGCAAAAAATATCAAAGCTTCATCTAAAACGTGACTGCATCTTTAAAATTGCTTAATGAATAACAGTCTTTGTAACTTGAAGAAAGGGTCATTAGGTCTCTCTTAATAGCGTCTTTGGTAAATGTGTTTCTTATGAAATTGACGTAGTATATAGCAAGTATTTTTATAAACATAAAAGTAGCAAATGAGCATGCAATATACCTGGTGGTAAGTGACTATTACCACCATGGGTTGACCATGTGGTCAAACCCGGATTAGATTAGAAACTTATCACAGTTGAATTGCTACCTGAAGCCTAAGTAAAGCCTCAAATAAGTATGTTTCCCTTACCACTCCACAGACACCCATAGATATACTACAGCACCAGAACCGGAACATAGCAGCGCTTATAGGCAGAAAAAGGTGTGACAAAGGTGCCATCAGAGCCAAACCTTGTGGCACCTTCAAAATGTTTAAATTGCTAATGACTTAATTTACTTACCATTTCGCGTGACCAAAACTTCAAAACAAATCTGTGTACGAAATTTTTGACAGCTCCCTCCGAATAACAAGTTCCCAGCTTCAAAATTCCAAAATAATTCCGACGCGAATTCCAGTTGGTTAGACAATTAGGTTGCAGGTGTTATTTTACGTAATTTATCACTGCAATTAATGAATGCTGCTTTGCATAAATCCATGCGACTCTTTGTTTAGTTGTGTACTAATGCATTACATTAACATTTGAGCATGCGTCATTAGTTAAGGCATTGTTTAGTTTAAAAGGAAATGTAGACTTTAGGACTGTGCTGACTAAATCTCCGTTCAGCTGTATCTGGTTTTGATATCTTAAATGTTATTGGTATCAATGAATCTTGCAATTTGTGCTTATACGAGTATTGTTTTAGGTACTTGCATTATCTCAGTTTAAATCGTGTAAAACTATTTATAAGACATAAAAACATATATAATGTGCAGTTGTTAAAATTTTATGTGTCTTGTGCAAATAAAATTTCGTGACAGCCTGCCTAATTAAAAGCTTATTAATTAGTTAGCAGCAAGCAGTGATGGACTAATGGTTGAAACTCGGCCTCTCAATCGGGGGGTTCAAATCTCAGGCCCGCACCTCTGACTTTTCGAAGTTATGTGTGTATTAGAATTTAATTATCACTTGCTTTAAAGGTGAAGGAACACATCGTGAGGAAACCTGCACACTTGACAGTTTAAAAAAAAAGTTCTTAAAGGCGGATGCGGTCCCAATTCGCAGTTTACTAGAGCGGTGGGCTGTGGACTAAAAGCCCTTACATTTTGAGAGGACACCCGTGCCCAGCAGTGATATAGTTTTAGTTAAATATGATAATTATAGTTTTATAATCATTATATTACATGCATTGCTTATTCCAAATAAGTTTGAATAAATGCGGTCTTGAATGCCTGCTCAACTATTCACGGCCATTAGAATTTTACGGCCGACTTTACAATACCGATTAGATTAAGGACAATCGCAAATGGGGTGTCCGGATTATCGGAACTTCCCTTTTAAAAGCTTTTACGGAATGTATGTTCCGATAATATTTATCAATACACGCTGTATTCATACACCTTTTAGCCGCAACTTTTTTTATAATTTTGAAGTAGCAAACGAGCATGCAATGGCCATGGGTGGTAGTGGCCACCTACCATCAGATGAAGTATTTGCGCTTTTGCTACGTCCACATAAAAACAGGCTATTTCATGTAACGTTGATAAACGTCGATAGAAAACTAAAGCCAATCAATCACAGATGCGTTGCCACTTCTGAAGACTATGGTGCTCGCCTAATTATGTCGCCATCCGTACGTTTTTTACCGACGCAAATTCGTCTCTAAAAATAAACACCGCGGTTATGTTTTCCTCCGCAACCAATATCTTAATTATAATTTTAATTTGTGGATGTATTTGATATTATGAAATAAAAGTTAATATAAGTATGTGTAGTGTAAAAGCCTGAAATGCCGTAAATCTTACGTTTTGCAGGTAGACCCAAGATGTCATTAAGATGAGTTGGTGAAGGTACAAATTTTTAAATTAACATTCATTTTTCGGGGTATAGCCGATGGAATTTGGTATTGTTAGATTTTGCCAATTATTATTATCTTCCTCGAACTATATTTATGAATCACCTCTAAATCTTTAAACATTTTGTCCACGACTGCTACTTCGACTTCGCAAGATGATTCGGTAAAAAAACTTTGTACTTACGTATAAACATATTTACAACGAATGACTAATATTTATCAATTTAGTAGTAAGTAAATTGCTTCTATTTTAATACGATAAGTATGCATATAATGAAGGATGACGGAGTATCTCATCAAATTTGCAGACGTTTTGCAATTTGTCTTGATTATACCATGCCAAATAATCGCTGATATTAGCTCCCGAACGCCTTCGGGCTACAATTATTACAGAGGATATGCTTTTCAAGTCAATCCGTAATAATATACGCAACAAGCTATCTTACACGGCACGTATCCATGCACTGTTTTAAAAAAAAAACTTAATTTTAAATAAAATTTCTTTACGACCGACTAAGGTAAAGGATTATTGTTATCCTAATACCTTTATATTTCTGTTTTGTAATTTACAAGTTTTATTTAATTTTACTACGGTGCAACGGGTAATTATTCATCGATTAATTTTTATGTAGACACAGTCTTAAAGGTTACGCATTCAAGGACTCCGGTATCCGAAAAATGCAAATATATATAAAAATACAAAATACGAAGAAGAATAAGAATGTTTAAGGATTATAAAAATACGGTAGTTTTGAGATACTTGTTAACATCTTTCATTAATCCAAGGATAAAAGAACATAATATCTTCAAATATTTCCATCTTAACCAGGGTTCAGACCTGGAGCTCTTAAATACGGTATAAGAGCTCCAGTGAATCCAGAGCAGGATTGGTGATCACGGTGCAAGTTCGTCCAAATAATTAACTTGCAAACAATACAATATATGCAAAGTAAAGAATTTATGTAAACGTGTACCTATCGGCATGTCCATGAATTATTAAAGGCGTGTAAACTCCCGTTTCCTGGCCCACAAAAAGGAAAATGTCGCCTCATTCGTTCCCCAGGGATTAACAGCCGCGTTACACCGCTCGAAGACATTTACGCAAACTACAGCGTGTTCATAAAAATGTAGTAAAAGTATATTTTGTCACAACGTCCCATTTCCAAATGAAATTCAGGAAACTTCTTCTAAATACGAATACGAATTTCACTTGTATGCTCCGTTCTACTTCCATATTTGTGCACAGATTCTCAATTTTGATTACGGGTACTGTTGCGTACAATGCTAATAAGGTTTTATTTATTCATCTCAGCTATGAATCCATACTCATTTCAAAAACTATGGTTAATTTGGTTACGGCACTTTCCCGAAACCCAGATTACCTTTATACTTAACAAGAGGTCCCTAATTGGAGTAGATTAACAAATGAAATAAATATAACACAATACACACATAGAATATTTAATTGAGATACGTCAGAGTATCTATATACTTAGCAGTTATTTATTTCATATTTTATATGAACAAATTTATTATTCTACGCGTAAATTGCGAATATCCTGAAAAATACTGCAGTAAACAAAGCCGGACGCGGATCTGACGAGATAAAATTTGGACTTCTAAATAGAAAAAAGCCATCTCTCGCCAATTTCATGAATTACTAAAGGGTGAAGTGCCAACAACAGGGAATTTTCACCTCTTCCCTACAGTGCAATACCAGGTTTACAGCTCGGAGACGTTTACGCAAACGACGAAGTAACCATAAAAACAACTTTGGTCTTCCAAGAGCGATGAAGCTGAGCCTGTTTAAAACTTGATGAATATGTATGGGTTGGGAGTGTCCCGTTTTGTGGAGTTACGAATTTAGTTTAGTTTTCTGTAGAAATTGCATTAAGACCCATGGGAGCTTCATGCCTTAACCCCAAACTGAGAGTAGGTCATGGAATTGTCAGGACAGTTGCCACAAATTTGAATATCAGATAATTTTTATTAAAACTTTTGTGTATAGTATTTTTAGTATGTCTACTTTTAGCTGGAAATAAAAAGCATGTCTTGTTCTACAATTGATATTAACTTATCATTCATTGGAAATTTTACCTTTAAACTTCAAAAGAATTCCACGTTCATGATGGATTTCAATTAAGTATTTAAAATTACCGTGCAACTGGTCTGTCAGGTATTGATTAAATGTATTGAAGAGCATGCGATCACTTATCCCATTATTGTCTCAGTGCAGGGTACAGCAGGGTTTTCAATAAAAATTCTAAATGGTCTAAAGTATATTATACATGAAAGAAAATAATTCTAACGTGCATTTTAAAAGTATCCTAAAATAACATTAAGCTAATATAATTGTGTATCATATCAAGTAATTCGAAGAGATCACTTATGCTGGTAAGAAGATTTTTGGGATCATAAATTTTGATTGATGTCATGCAGGAAATCTCACCGTGACTGGCTAAGCTTTTTTTGAAAAAAGTATAAAACTTATATAATCTTATTCTGTTTTTTCCTTATGACGCATTTTGAAGGTGGAAGAACTTTATGTAGCTCGACTGCGGCAGAACCATTGTCACACTTATTTCTGCTTTAGGTATATTTACAATGTACAGCGCTGCTGTGTTCTGGTTTGTAGGGTGTGGTAAGGGAGACATACATATCCGAAGCGTTCCAACTTATTCCTCAGGGGTAGCAACACATCTGTGACTGACCTCAGGTAGAACTTTGATCTCATCTGGGGTTGATTACAGAGCAGTTCACATGAAATTGTTGTATATAAAGTTGTGATTTTTAATTAAAATGACTTTACAAATGACGATGAAGATAATATAGGTAACATATCGCCATGGGCAGTAGCGACCACTCCACAGATCGACTTTGCTATTTTGATATTTCTATCGTAAAAAAATCCATAGCGTAATACGGTCGATAAGGCAGTAAAGTTTCAGAGTCCTAGTAATTGGATTACGCCTTCCTTTATTAAGAGTTGTTAAAATAATGAATGATTTTTCAGTAATGATTCATTAATGAGCACGGCTTTGATTAATTGTCGTTGAGTGGAGGGAATAATTTAAGTATTTCAGAGCTGTAATGTCGAAACGCGGGTGGTCGCGCTATGAATTTGTAATTTGACCGATTTTCATGCAAATTAAACTAAATACGGTTCAATGGGTACGCTATTATCACTTAACGGACTATAAAAGATTCATTGTTCGCTAATATAAAATACAATTGAAGTTTTTATGGGTTAAAGTATTGTGCAGTTAATTTATAATCAATATCCAGGTCGTGGTTAATTATAATTACGTATGAAAAATTAAAATAGATTTCTCTTCATTTTGGAGGTATAATGAGAACAATTTTATTTTGAATATACCTATTTTTATGGAATAATAGATTACTCGAATGCAGTAGAAGTTCCGGGTTGTAAGTATTTTGATAGTAGATTTTAAGTAAGTAGCAAGTAGTTTAAGGTACTATTTTACTAGATTGCCATAGAAGATATTTACGTGATAAAACATTCTACTGAAAAAATATTTAAAAGCTACCAACTATAATTCAGTAAAGGCGGCTATCTAGCAATTTTATTACCTTAGGAAATACTATGAGTTTTCCAATTTTTCACTCAGTTCTAAAAATGATTGGTAGCGTAGATTGAAATAAGTCAATGGAATTATATTTCGCGGCGCAAGCTTCGGATGGCGTAATCCGATTGATTCTTTTCAGTTTCCAGACTTACTCCTGGAATAAAATTGTGTCCAGCCAATGATTTATGTTCCCGAACATCGGTTTTTATCTCAACTTCGTTAAAACTTTCGTTTGTATTTTTGAATTTGTTGGAGCAAATTGTAAGATTGAAGTTACGAAGCTCTATGCTGGTTTTAGTCGCAGTATTTTAAGGTTTGCCTAAAATGTCTTATCGTCATTCTTTTACAGACCCTTTACAAAGATCACTGCTTCTCAGGATTTGAGCATCGGATATTGACGATAACTTGAGTACAAGCGAGGTCTTTGTAGTCATGGTTGTGCTCATAGATGTACCACATGTAAGGTATATATTCACCAGAATGTAATCCTAAAAGAACGGCAATGATAAACTCCGTAGTAAAGTCAGGAGCAGGTGGTAAATGAAAGATAATTAGTACGTATGAAATATAAATGAATAATAATTAGCAAGTATGAAAGACAATTTTAGCAACACAACACACATTGCAATGACGTTCGTTTGCACAACGCTTTCAACCAATTCATCGGAATGAAGCTATTTAGCTGATACCATTCCTTTGCATGATGACATTTCCAAAACTTTCATAACATCAAACATTGCGAATGATTCTGCAGCGACAATCGTGACTCTACGAAAGACGATTGCTTTACTGCTATAAATGTCAGCTGTGATGTTAACGAGCCATTTAATTTACAAACAGGAAATACTAAGTGCTTTACAAATAGATTACTATCATCATTATAATATGTCCTCATTGTTAGTTCTAGTAATAGAGGTTGTCTATTGCGTACATAAGTGTATGACTAGCTCTAATATTTTTTTTAAATTACTTCATACACATTTCGATTAAATCGTTCCTCGTTATGTTTACGTATTTTGCTATTTTAGGTGTTGCTAAGTCCTCAGTCATTCGGTAATTTTTGACAAGTTTCGTTCATGAAAAAATAGACCTTATATCAAAATCTATTCCGCTGGCTTTTCTTAAATCAAAGTACATTTATTTCAATCTTAATAGTCGATATCATTACAAAACATGACAGTTATTACCATCTCATTACAATAACACGAAAGCCTAGATACACAGACATTACGAATGCAAGCACACAGGTACAATACAATACACGTTGAATTAATAACAATTCTCAGCTATCCAGGGCCGATGTTCAGAGATTAGTGTCTGTTATCGATGCACATACTAAACATTGGATGTAGATGTGAGATTAGCTAGGACATGAATGATATATGCAATGCCTTCGTATTCATATTTAGTGCCAAGTGCACTTGATACGTGTTGAAATGTATTGAGTTGTGTTCAAATTTAATCAAACCTCAATTCAAAATGTTCAAATTAAATTAATGCAGTCAACCTTATGGCAAGTGGCCACTGCCATCCACGGACACCTGTGATCAGAAGATAACAATGACAGATGTCTTGCTAACTCCGAGGACTAAGTTGGAACGTCTAGGATACAGGTACTTATGTAGTGCGTATTCGTTTCTATATCCATGTAGTACGTAATGTCAGCTTATGTAACCATAAAATAATAACCTCTTTCACGTCAATTTTCTTAGTTTTACTGAACTAGACTGACGAGTAGGGACGAGTACTTTCGCAATGCGCGTAAGCTCTCACCATCTGAACTGTCTTTAAATTTGATGGTGCTTTGACACGCGTTAACGCGCATTACATGTGAACTTAGCCTAATACTTTATACGTAATGAGTAACTGCGTAATATTGGTTTGTTATTTTTGTATTTTTTTATCAGATGATGGTGTAATATCATTTTAATATTCTTCACGTGAGGAATAATTGCGTAATTTCACCCTAATATTTTTCACGTAATGAATGCATTCATAACGTCAGATTTATAATGATTGCAAATCTTTACATTGAACTCGTTGTATTTAACGTATAAAAACAATATCTTCATTACTTTTCGAAAAACTATTTGAATGCCTTCAAATAATATTTAGAAACGTAATTTTACATATACCAAATGATTCCTAGGACCAATTTTCGAAATGACACATTGTTTGTTAATATTTTATGGACGATGCAATGCACACGGAGTTCGTTTACGAAAAATGTTGGATGGGCCATTGTTTTTGTGTTATTGCCCTTTTCCGATCCTATATAGGGTATTGGTAACAAAAAATGAAAGGCGTCATTTAACGTCGCTTGCATACTAATTACATTTTACAAAGGTGGTCTTGTATTCAAATTATTGTTAGGTGGTCCCCATTGATTTAAGCGCTCAGTGTCATCACTTCGGACCAAAAAAGAAGACGAAGCCTCTTCGGACATTATACATAAAATATCTTGCCATTGTATGTGTGACTTTTAATGTCATGTAGAAGTAAATGTTTCGAACTATTTGATGTTATGTTTACTTGTAGTACTTCTCTTAACAAAGCAGCATTTTTTCCAAGCATTTAATAACGTAACGATAGATAGGCAGGTTTTCTGTCTTATAATATTTTCAAGCTCAGTACTTAAACTCACTACCTAATCGCATTTCCTTGAGTTTGATGTCACTGTTAATATAAGTGGAAAATTCAACTCATTTGAAAGTAACAACTAAGGCCCCATAGTTAGGTATTTGAACTGAACAAAGACCGTTACGACCATATTGTTGTTAAGTGTAAATTAAGTTTATAAGCCATTTAACTGGTAAGTTGCAGAATAATTTAAACAGAAGTACGTGGCTAAGGTTACTTTATTGTACATTATATAATTTTGGTTTATGAGTATATTATATTGTCCTTATTAGGATGTTTCCTTCTTAGATATATTCCTGTGTAGATATGATGTATTTTTAAGAAAAAATACTATTTTTTTAATTTATGACTGTCTGTGTGTATGGCGCCTAGTGACATGAGATCTATACAAAAAAAGTTTACGATTAACTAATTCCAAAATAGAAATTCATTTAAATATATACTTGGCGCGAACCCCGATCCTCTCTGCATAGCCACGTGGGTTAACCGAATCAAATCAAGTAAAACATCTACACACGAGATACAACACTATAAATATGAAAGTCATGTTCCTTTAAAAATGTTAGCTCCTACTATATAGCGAGTGAAGATAAGAAAAAATAGATATTTATTCCATACATATCACCCTCGTAATTACGGAACCATGTCCACGGCTTTATCTTCCGTTACCAGGTGACAGCTAATTGAACCATGGTGACAAATTGACGGCGGACATATTGTTATCTCTCCTCCACAGCCAGTGTAACTAGAACTGTAGCGTTCATGGAACGGATCCAAATTCATTAAAATTTCAAAGGACAAAAAGGGTAGTGGAGATCAACTTATAATGGTCCGTTCGCTCGTAATAACGTATGTTGTCTTTGTAAATGGTGACGTGAAATTCTAACTAATTTTCGATTGTTGTTAGAACGCAATATTCCTTTGTTCATCAACTGGAGTAATTTCTTGGGATGTGTACGATATTATTTAGTTATTTGTTAGCGAAGTTCAAATACTAAATTTCTGGGTTCAACTGTTAAGCGTTGCTCTTTTCTGATTCGAAGAGTGTCAATCCAGACATATTTATCCAATAAGAGGCGACTATTTTAGTTATCATTATTAAATACCAAATATAAGTAAATTTCAATAAATTAACATAATATCGAAATACCTACCTTTAGATTATCGAATGTCTATTTCATAAGTACACAAAAAATAAAGAAAAATAAACAACAACAACAAATATTTAAAATTACTAGTCGCTCAGTCACAATGGTCGAAATTCGACCATAATAAAAAAAACCTTGTATATGTATTTTTAAACTGCGCAAAAGAAAAACATTCATTATAGGGAAAATGAGGTTTAACTTGGTTAGCTGCATTTAAAAGAAATAACGCATTTTTGACATAGACATTTGACATAGTTGACGTTAGTGATGTAAGTAATGAGTATCGTATTTTGTGTAATTTAATATATTTGTAACACTTATTAGACATAAATATTATCAATCAATAATCTTTCATGTATGTCTAATATCATAATCCTCTCTGCACGCAGTATTCGAATTGTTCCGCAAATTTTCGCTTTACAAATTAATATAATATATAAGATTAAGACACTTATTGTTTCATTTATCCTGTAATAGATGGCGTTGTAAACATTTAACAAACTTTTTTATTATGCTTAGACTGTTTGTTGTTAGTTTGTTTATGGCTAAAGTAAATAACGAGTTCTACCGAGCTCTCAGAAAGTATTTTTATTACGTTACCCTCGTCACAAAGATCGTAACTAATACAAAATAGACTTCCAAAAGTACTATAATACTTTCTTTGAGATTGGTAATAGGTAGTAAGGGCTAAATGTATGCAGCTGATATTAGGACTATTAAAGGAATAGTGACAATTGACAGATTTGTATTTACTCATTACTATGATATGAATGTATTAACGCACATTTTAAATTCCGTCCGAAGCAAATCACATGCCAGATTTGTCTGGTAAGAAACAATAACAAGAATTTGGCCCAAATCCAACCAGTTGCACTACTCAGCTTGGACAATATGAAAAGATCTTGACACAAATCTGACTCAGTTCACTTAGCAGCCACTTAGCCATCAAAATTCCTGACTAACTGACGTGATTGTCAGTTCAGCCGTTGCGGCTTATTTATGCGTCAAACGGTTGCGGCATATGCCGCCAGCGTAAGTTATAATCCGGAAAATTTAAAAGTACACTTTTTCCTACGTTAAGTAGGAACTTATCTTACAATTGAACTTGCATCTTGTAGACTAGAATGTTGGTTATGATCGAACTTATCGGCTTATGATCAAACAAAATTTCGAACATTCTATTCGAACAATCATAAGGAGTCAAACCAATCTAATTATACGAAAATTGCTATACATCGATCATGTGGTATGTTATTACAATTAGCAAGTTAGTAACGTTTGTCACTTGATAAGATCACCTGGCCTAGCATTCTTTGCAAAAAGGCGATCATCTGTCTTCGAATCTGACGATTTCGATCGCATGGTGCTCTAATGAGCGTGAAAATATTGTTTGGAGTAACCAAAACGCGATTTTAACGCAACTCTTAAATTGTTCGGAGTACCAAAAACGCGATTTTAACGCAACGCAATTTCAATTTATGCCAACGCAAAAGACGCATGTTGCAGCCTCCAGCCGCAATCTCCAACATCAATACGCATAAGATGACTCGTATAGATACCGTTCAACTGTCTCAACAAATCAACTAATCGCGTTTGTTCTATTGAACCAACTTTAACCTACTGTTCTGAATACTTGCGTTACGGGTAATTGTTTCTATTGATAAGAGCTTGAGCGTTATTTATAGTGACCATATTTATATCTGTCTCATATACAATCTAGCTGTGCCCGCGGCTTCGCCCGCATGGTCATTAGAGTGTCACAAAGTACATTCCGACCCCGCAGGAATTCTAAGACAAAAAGTAACCTATATGTTGCACCACTTATTCCTCTATCTTTCAGTGAAAGTTCCATCAAAACCTGGTTAGCCGTTTCGGTGGTTAGCAGGTTAGTTACGACTGTCTTATATTCATGGGGCATTCTGACTTAGTGAAATACGAAAATATCTGTCTTACCTCATTCCTCGAACCAAAATACTTTGCTCCATTTGTATAAATTAGATAAGATTTATAAGCGCCATTGCAATTGTATCATGACTTACTCTACCCTTAATTATAGGTAGGTACGCGTTCATGGAACTGACTACTAAGAAATTGAAATAAGAGCTCCAATGCAAATGGAAACATAATTGATGGGTTATTAACTCATTGAATAAACGACTCTCTGTTAACTTGGCGAATTGCGTTGAAATCCTCTGTCAGCAACAATCTTCAGTTCTTAATAATTGGCAAAAAGAGAAGCTGAGCTAAGATCTTTATCGGTGTTAAGATGCTGATGCACTGCACGTGATGGTTATTTAATTTTTTTGTATAAGATAGAAATAGCAAACGAGCATGCAGTGAGTCAGGCGCTGTGATTAAGTATAGGAAAGATAAAAATCCTACTTGCGCTGCACCCTCAAGGACTAAGTTAGAACGCCTGGCATATATGCCTCTTTTAGCAAACAATTCAGTTTGAGTCTTCTCGATGTCTGTTTATACACTAAATTATTTTCATTATTCTATATATGTATTTTTTCTTAGCACCAACAGTGATTAATTAATTTTGAAATATTATATGCCGAAAACCTATGTAATTATGCAGTGATAGCCTAATGGTTGAAATTCGGCCTCTTAATCGAGATTCCGAGGTTTAAATCCCAGGCACACATCTCTGACTTTTAGAAATTAATTATCACTTGCTTTAACGGCGAAGGAAAACATCGTGAGGAAACCTGCACGCTTGATAGTTCTTTAAAAAAAGTTCTTGAAGGTGTGCGAAGTCTACCAATTCGCCCATGGCCAAAGCGGTGTTCTATGGCTTAAAAGCCCTCTCACTCTGAGAGGAGACCCGTGCCCAGCAGTAGGACAGTAATGCGTTGACGACGATTTTAAAAAATATAATAAATCAGAACCGTCGGTCTATGTATAAGGTCCTTAACAA
>DWNY01000246.1:0-18358 GCA_018250635.1 Telegonus apastus | reverse complement strand
GTAACTAGAATTCTCGATAATGATAATAATGTAATCTGTATATACATAAGTATTTTTCCTTAGCTTAAATGGGATTTCTTGCTTGTCCCTACACAAATATGATAGACGATGATAAAAAAATCAATACTGCAAGTCACTAAATTCAATGCATTAAACAGTGATTCAAGGAATCGGGACACTTGTTCCATCATCAAGATAAGAAAAGATGACTAATGGCAAAAACGATAAAATTCCGATCAGTTTTAAGGAAAATACCTTTAGAGGAATGCGCCTAAGTGCATGCTGCGCATACGAAAAAGCAAGCGCGCGCGTGTGTAAACAAAATGTTTAGGTACTGACGTCACATCGCGTGTTTATGTTTCACAAACACTGCGATGGAAGTTTTAAAATACAATACAAACACTTTAATGCACACGAAAATACAAATACCAACATTGAGAAAACAACGAAACGGGTCATGAATATTGCACGGTTGTGTTGCTAAGATAACACTAAATTATAATTCCAATAATCCGTACAGTATAATTTTCTTTGTTAGATCGAAATTGGACAAATAACGGCCAAATGAAAAGAAACGAGGTTATAACAGCAGTAATAGAAAAACTCGACTCTTCTTAATGTACTGAACAAACCGAGTCCAACGGTCGATTAACAATGGATTAGTAAGAAAAGGGAAAGAAGATGAAACAAGAAGACAAATTTAAGCCATTTATACAGAAACTAGCTGATCCTCGCGGTTCCACCCGCATAAAAGAAGTAAAAAGGCATACACTAATATCTGCATAATAGCAACTGACATTAACGCCCGCGACGGTCGACTGCATGAGCGTGGACCGCGCGCTAGTGATGTTTTCAAAAATATGCCTAATTAAAAATAAAAATTACGCCTTAGACCTTCAGGTATCTTCTAATAAAAGTCCAGTGAAAATGGGTCCAGCCGTTTAGAAGATTACTTCAGCCAAATTTTGTCTATATATATAGACAGACAATTTTTTTAAATTGTATTGTCGTTAAAGGTAACGCATATAACGTACTTTCATATACATTTAGTAAAAAATAGTTATTTTGATACTGACTTCAATTTTATTTATTTGTGTAGATACAGGAGCAGAGATGTAGGCAATGCTTCCTGATTTAAAGTTAATCAAGCTCGTTTATGGGTCAAATTCTTTTTCATAATAAATAATGAGAATCTAATATTGGGACAAAGAAAATCGTTACAAAGACAATATATATTCATAGCACGTCTCGTGAAGGTATGTTTCCACCGCAAACGTACGCACGTTGCGATGTGAATCCGTTTTACCGTGAGCCATACAGTCTCACGAGCGTTCCTTCTCTTTATGGCATTATCAAGTTGATACACTAATTTGATATCAAACGCTTCGCTATAAGATCTATTGTCCTTTATACAGTTATGTGACAAAAGGACAGATTGTTAGACAAAGGAGACGTGTACGCGAGAATGTTTTTTTCGTTACATCATCATTGTAAGGCGAATTCTACGTAATTATTTGTTTACGTTGCTTGCATTTCAACCACAGGGATACGAATGTTGGATGGCATACTAAATCGAACTAATTATGCACCGCCTCTGCACCTGGGCTTCTGAATTCAATTCACACTTGGACCGACTGAAATTCCATCGAGTACTTATTGGAACTAATTGAATTGTTGAAATTCGACGTCGTCTCGTGAAAATTAATTTTTAGCTTGGCTTGTGACATCATCAACAGTCAAGCGAAATGGTCTATCTTTAGCCGTTGCTAATGTAGACGTTCACATAGTACCTAATCAAAAATAATATTAAAACAACCATGTTATTTTATAACAGCTGTGTTAAGCGCTGGCTGTGTTCTGGTCTGAAGGGTGTGGCAAGGGAGACATACTTATTTGAGGCGTACCAACTTAGTCCTCAGGGGTAGCAACGCATCTGTGGCCGACCTCCGATAAGAGTGTTCTTATCTGAGGTTGATTACAGATGTCCATCATGGGCGGCAGTGGCCACTTACCAGGTGGGCTGCATGCTAGTTTGCTACTTCAATAACATAAATAAAAATTAAAAAACCAACACTGTCATTACAATTCATTAGGCACATGATTATTTTTCGAATTAGCACGCAGATGTAAGTGGAATGATTATAATTTATCTTCAGAAAAGCGATAAAATATTTTTTTCATGAAAAATAATAAATTCGTCTCGACAATATCATATCTATTCCAACGACCACCCGCGGTTTAATTCGGCCGGATGTAGTGTGTCCGTTTTTATATTTTTCTCCATATCCAGTTTATTTAAAGACGTTAATGTTGGTAGTGACATAAATTTAATCCATTCGTGGGGAATTTTGTCACGAACAAATATTAGTAATGAAACATATAGGCGCAGCAAATTAATTTGTCTTTGAATAATCTTGGTAACAATCAAAATCTATAATGAACTGAAAATATTGGTTTCTATTAGAACCCAATTCTAACACGTAAAAATTTAATTGGCCTACGTTTTGAACAATAATTAACTGAAAAAATGAATTCTTTTAGAATATTCTAACATATAAAAGTTTATAAAACCATTCTAATCCAGCCGAAGCAGATAGATTCCTCTGGGACTTCTTTAACCATCAAGTATACCATTCTATTGAAATATTCTAACCCAAGCAGAACTTTGAAAATACCAACGGTTTGCACAATCGACTTGTACACAGATGGCTCTACCATCATTAAAATAACTGAACACGCTCGTACTTTAGTGGGTGTTGATAAAATGAATACGAACGTGAATAAAATTCCACATGCCTTGTTTAACTACGCCGGACAATTTATGAAGAAAATTAAATATTGCTCAGCGAACCACGAAAGAAGTCGTCCAGCAAGATACGTTGGCAACGATGATTGTATTTCATTCATTAATATTTACAGTCCCATGATAGAAACAATGGATGTGTTGACTAGTTGCCTTAGCCTACCGGGGTGAGGAATAAATTATACCCTGAATGGAAACGGGCTTTGACATATCAATCAGCATTTATACTTTTTGCCCGCATTACTAGATGAGATGCAGTGAGGGCAAATACTTTAATTAATGAAAATAACTTAGACAACGAGATTCCCTCCGACAATTCTTGCCTAAATAACCTAACCATTCAGGGAGGAATTTAGTTAAAATTAGTCGGAGAGACACTTACGGAATTAACAGCAAAAAATATCGCACGTTTACTCAAAAAACTATTCTATAAAACATTTTTAATGCTGCATACTGCAATTTTTATGTCTGCATTAAATTTTGAGTAGAGTGAACAAATTTAAGTTTAATTGGGTACCTTCTAATGTAAGCAGAATACAAAAATAATTCACTGATTAAATTGATTTCCACAAGCCTAAGGTCGTAACGCATTATGTCGTCCGTAATGAATTAACAAACAAGTCTTCAAATTACAAGTTCAACAAAAGTAAGACAAAATAAGTTTCTGTATTGATTAACAAAATGTGAAAGTGATTTACTAAAGGAAAAATTCATTAAATCAGTTATAAAGACTCAGGTGTTGTTAACAAAGCCGAGGAAGCCAGGTGGTTAGAAATTAGCGAGCAATTAGCAATTAACAATTCCGTAGAGGAAGCGCCGCCGCGGACTGATTGGTCGTGACCGGCTAGAGCTTTATTAAACTATTAGGTTAAGGTTTGACTGTTTGAGGTGACGGATAAACTAATGTGTCGTCAAAAATGCTTTGGTGAAACATAGAACATTCAACTTATTTCCGTTGAAATTCCCTTTGGAAGTGTAAGTATCGTGTTGCAACTTTCTTATTTAAGATACAAACGTGATATAGGGTACTACACATAATGTGTTGGTAATAACGGATAAAAAACTGGTCTATCTACTGATATGTAATTATACTAGTTGCATAACTTATATCCAGGATGTCTAAAAATCAACGTCAAGCGAGACTCGTGCCCGGAGACTCTATTCTCTGGGAAAAATAAGATAAAAAGAAAAATCAATATCAAATGGATGGATTTTAGATATTTTTGAACCTTTGCGTTACTGCGTTAATCACGTTATGACTTATGTGTAGTCTAGGGCCGAATAATCTTGTCGAGCTTTTCTTACTTTTACCATTGTGAAAATAACACGATTATCGTTCGCTTACGAGTGTACGACAATGGCATATGTCAAAAGGCGAGGGTCATCCGGTGAAAATCGGACGAAACTTTATCACTGGCGCATAATTGCCGGGTGAAATTCGTAAATTAGCGGTTAGCGTGAGTACGCGCAGTACGTCTTGGGAGATGTAGCAATTATGGTATTGCCTTGGAACTGATCGTCTAATGAAATGGTCTTGGTATAATCGCGTTGGCTTCTAATATATTAGATATCGATTATATTGTAAAACTACGTATTTTCTTCAAACAATCATGTATCCAAAATGATCTCGCCTCTCTTGAACAGGAATGAGAAAGAAATACTGCCTTATCACACTCTTCAATATAGAACATAACAACTTACACTGTCATCATCACCAGATCAGACCGTCGCGAAGTTGATGACAATTCAAATATTAACAATAATTTATCAGTCTCTAACGCATTCTATAAATTCGCTCTCAAAACGACACTTCCATGCATATACTCATCTGACAAACACAAACACAAACAAACACAGCGACACACAAAACCCACCGTAACCTCACAAGCGTGGCGCCTCGCAAATCAATCCGGCGCACGGCACGACAGTGGGCAATTTCTCCAATCGCGAACGCACGAGCAGCGAGATCCGCACAAACGGCACGGTACACGCGGTTCCCACAGCTTCTCACGATCCGACGGTCAATTGATATGCACGCATAGAAATTGCTTAAATGAACTTCAAACAAACTGTTACTTGGAAGTCGATCGACTCAAATGTACGAGCTATGTTTAAATCTCTGATCGAACGAATTACATACTTTTACGTGCTGAATATTATAACGATGTGTTTCTTTATCGAACTGACAGACCTCATGTGAGGTCACTGTTCCTCTGAGGTATTTTCAATGTCGCTCTCTAAGAAAGTTGTCTTTTACGACAATTTATTTCGAAAGAGAGTATAAAAAGAACCATACTCGAACAAATCGGTAATAATTTGACCGATAGCGGCCTTTGAATAACGGATTATCAACAGTGTTAATAAATTTAACATATCAAGACATCAAGAAGCAATGTCACGTGTCATTGATTTACTAAGGCACGCAAAAGGTTCGTGTCTCAAGAGTCAACGACCTCACAAATCAATCGAGCGCGGCGGTATGACAGTGGGCAATTTCGCCGACCTCACGACCCGCGAGGTCCGCACCTCACGGCCTGTGCCCCAAACTCCCACAGCATCTCACGATCTGGTGATTAATTGAAACTATGACAATTTTATTTTATTCTTACTCTTCAGGAGCTACACATTTATTATCGAGCTCAGATATTAAGTAGTATTAGGGTTTACGGGTGGCAGTAATCATTTCCAATCAGTAAGTACCCTTAACATAAGTATCTTACGCTGTATCGAGTTCGCTCATTTTGACTCATACAAGCATCTACATGTAACGCATCAAGCGGAACGCATAGGAACATTTTAATATGAATACTTTTCTATGAAAGAAAGAATCGAGCTCTCGATTTGGATCAAACGACTGGTCGTTAAATACCATTACGAAGGGTACAGACGGACTTCATTCTCGTATACTACTTAATTGTTTAAAAAAATGATATCAGGTGAACATTACACACGCGTCTATTTTCGTCACATTAATCAGTATCCACTATGTTTATCATCTGCTATCCAGCATCCGTGTCGTTGACACGCAAAAGTGAAAGCACAGTAAGTACGTACTGTCGCCCGTACCTCTATTTATCAACCTCACGGTCTACGAAAGTGATGATTAGTCTAATGACTGTATAAACACTTTGAGCCAAAAGTGGGTAGTTTTATTTACATGACTGTCTTTGGTAGACCTAAGTGTCTCCAATGTTATTTAGAGTTGATTACAGTTGTTCATCGAATGTAATGGCCGCTTACCATCAAATAAGCTTTTGAAGATTCTTACTGAATAAGATTATTGATCTGTCGTAAAAGATGTTACTTGTTAACTTGTAGCCTTGCGGATGGATGCCACTTCTGAACTGCTGATAATTCCATGTTTGGTTCAAATCGATATTTGGACAAAGAATTCAAAATCAATTCTAGGTTCTAGACCTGTTGTACAATTTATATTGGAATCCAAAAAAATCCAATGTGGTATTTATTTTGGTGCTCAAATTCTGGACTGAGGACTTGAAAATCTCTTCACGTTGCACAAAATCTAAAATTACCTTCAACACGTGAAGTTACTACAGATGCACCATCAGCACATGAGTGGGGTATTTATGGTGAAACGTCAGCTCCCTTTCAAGACAGCCACTTACTCGTACGCTAAGGGTGTGATTACTACAAAATTGTTCATTCCTCCATACATTTTCTCCCCTACGGATCGTACAATCCTTTGAACGAAACGGTTCAGGAAACGTCATCTCGGAAATATGTTCCCTTTGCGCTTCAAATATTTAAAATGTACTTTCATATGTACCTATATAAAAACAATTTAACCAGTTAAGGTCAAACTCACAGAGTATATTTTTTATTGTAACTTTGACTCCAAACTATTAGGATCTGATATGTGCCAAAAAAGTATTATATACAATTTTCATCCAATATGACCCGCCGTTACGACGGTAAAAAGCGTACAGAAGAAATAATAAGTTCCAATAAATAAGTTTTCCCCAATCTAAATACCTAATTTTCGCACAATCTATTAGACAAGACAGATATATGCCGGACATATGCCGGAACACCAAAATTCACTCATACATTCGTTTAAAACAAAAACATTCAGAACAGGCGATAGCCCGACCGATGTTCATGTTTAGTCATTGTATTAGACGCTCGCAATTTTCTCACAGCGCAGTTGTGACAACACGCGGCCCGCCAGAGGCTGTGCGCGAACGAATTCCCGCACAGTTACTCACGACGAGACAAAGAGCTGTACCAACAAACGCCTCAGCGCTTAGTCAAGTGCCGGAGCCGTAACGGGAATGCACCGCGGGGTAAAGGCGAGCTGTCATCAAGTGCGAAGATTGTTCACGTGGTCTGCATGTTTTGTTACTTCTATTTAAAATTCTATTAAATTACTAGAATTTACTACTCGTTTCGGTGTTTTAGATCTATAGCAGCGAACGGCAACCTTTTGGCGACACGGGCCACAAGGTACATGACAGGCCGATTTTGAAAAGCAAGTCCTGAAGAAGAATAAATGAAACAGACCCTTAACTTAGTTAAACAATAAAGGTCGTCAAAATTAAACATGCAGAAATAGTCGTGAATTTAAAAATGGTCATTGAACGTAAACGAAAGATACGCGGACTGCAAGAACAAGATCTAAACAGGTCCGCGGCCCACTATGCAATGTTAGCAAATTCATATGATGTTCGCATATTCGCATCGCAAAGTTAGATATAAAAATAAACTGTACACTAACTTCTATACAAACTTGGGGGGAAAATTTTTCAGACTTTTCAATACAATTTCCGTAGCAGCGCTCAAAGTTCAATTGTACTCTTTCTAACAATAGACTCGTTAGGATGCAAACTTGCAATTTTTATATAACACATATAAAATAAGCCTAACTTGGAGACTAAGTTTTAAATATACCAAAGGAAGCGAACAGACCTACCTTTTCTAGCTACTATTTTGAGTTTACAGAATTTTAAGTTTTTCCAAGCCAATCCGAAAATGCAGATAAAGAACGCGTAGCGACCGTTGAGAAATATTCAGGAACGTCGGATGAAGGTGTCTTTGCCTCAGCAGTACACATCAGTGCGGACAACGTTAATGGATAAATAGGTAATGAGTACACCTATAGTATAGTACCTACTTTATATGGAGAATTATAGGAATTTACTGTTGGCATATTACGTCAGCCTGGATAATTGTATGATGCGGCCAACCTATCCATTGACCCTCACCCACTAATAATGCCGGTGCCAGTGTAATGAGATCACCAGGTGGGTTGACAAAGGAAAAATAGATTTAGCATGAAAATTTAAACTGCAGGATTTTTAAAACTGTTTTCCACGTAATTATTTTACGCGTTCTTGATAAAGAAATAACGGTTAATATCATTTTTGGATACTCAACGTTTAGTTAATACTGAAGTTTCAAAGGTTAGTTAATAATCGTTGAAGTGAAGAAAAACATCGTGAGGAAACCCGCACACCTATAAGGTCTTTAAAAAAAGTGTGAAGTCTATGGCCTAAAAGCCCTCTCCTTCGGATAGAAGACCCATACCCAATTTACGTATGAAAGTAAAAATCATAATGAGTAAAGAAGACAAGAAATACAGATACACAGTCAATGACTTAAACACGTTCAAACATAACAAATCACAGCCTACTATGAATGGCGTCGGAATACATTACTGAACCACTACCATCGTTTATGTCGCTCCAAATGTGTCCAGAGGGGCATTGATTCTTTCAACTGGACTGAATGCACAATAACAATTATAGACACAGCTGTTCCTTATCACCACGTTGCTAAATTTAAGCAATTCACGATCTTATTCCCTGCATCATACAGCCCGCAGCACGGGACTTGTTGAATGAACGGCTAAAGGGATTACGCACACTAAACCAAACGAACTAGGCATGGGTGCGATATACCATACCTTAACTAAAAACGGTTATCATTCGAATATCGATACATCAGATTTAGCCAATCGTTATAACGCACGACACCAAATAACCAAAAGCAAAATTTAAACCGTTCTAGTATTCATGTAGTATTCACTACGTCTCTGCTAAGACTTTTAAAAGACTAGGTAATACGAGAAAGACGCAAAGAAGATGATAGATTGAAATTAATGTCATAGCGTGTATGTTTCGGTAAAAGTTGAATTGCTGATACCGATATACTAAAAACAGTTTATCGTATCGATACGCAAACCTACGTAGCCGCTTTCGGATAAAACTGAAAACGGTCACGTCCAACACGAACGCTTCGACCGGAAGGGGCCCGTTATACGACGCGCCATCTATCATGACACGGGACGATCTTTGTTTATCCGCGATAGTGCTGACCCTAATGAGGTGTGGAACGTAATTGTAAGTAACAGACGATCGGTCGGTCGTACGCCGAAAATGGTGAGGCAATTTGTAGCGCTCGTTAACTCCGTTTGGAAATTTCGAACGGTGGAAGCATGAGATATGTATGGCACTGTCAGTTGATACAAAGCTTTTGGCGTGATACACGTGAAGCGCGCATACCAAAGCGGCTTGTGTAGATCACAACCGACCTGCAAAGTTAAGCAATCTCGGGCACGGTGGCAGATGGATGGGTTATAGGATAGCTAGTGGCAAAATTCCATACGCACTTAATAAATAATAAAAAAGGGTTGCTGTCATCCGCAAGGGCGACGTAAGTGCCTGGATAAACCTTACGAACTTTCACGACAATGACGAAACTTTGATGGATATAAGATTTTTTACAAATGTGCAAGAGGAAACAGTCTACTGCCTTTTTATTTTATTTCAGAAAGCATATGAGTTATCGGTGCCTAAGCATATAAGTTCGTATCGTATCAGAAACGAAATTAATATAACAATGAGTACAAACTCAAACATCATAAATTTTTATACGGATTTTTTTCCAGCGCTCTTGTTAAACTTAAAAAGTTATCAATGCTCATAATTACAATCTCGCTCGTATCTTCACACTTGTACTTGCATGTCGGAATGTATGTAGACACAAATCGTGCGGGACGAGTGGACGGGTCAATTGGACCCTTGAGTTTAGAAATGCATGCACATGCACACCCTATAAATCAGAAATCAAAATACAATTCAGTCTTCGTGGACAGAGCATGGAAACGGAGAAAACAGACGAAAATATGTGACACTACTCTGCCTAAAGAAAAATTAACTTTTATAGAAAACCTTAAATAAATTCAAATAATTTTAAAACCAAATCAAAAATCTCAACTAAACGTATTATTTAAAAAAAAATGGTTGTACACTATTAATTTTTAATTATCAGTATCGTAAAATGTATACTTCTTAATATACATCCGAGAGACGTTCAAACAAAGCTTGTGTGCTTTGCGCATGTTTGTATGCGTGTGTGTGCTTAAAGCAACGAGCTGTAACTCTTGACATGAAAATAAAACGTCGCCAGCTCACACGACTCAGGATAGAATGAGTTGACTGGATTAAATCGATTCTACTGACATTCGACTATTTCTCCAATTCATAGAAGCGGAGACATTAATTTTTTGTAACCGCGTGCGAGCTTGTTTGTTCATGCATGCTTGTGTTTGCGTGCGTGTTTCAAGTTTGTATGGCGGCTTTTGTGTGTGTATATGAGTGTATATTTGCGTGTGCGCGCGCGCGTGTGTAACGACTGATGGTTGCATATAAAACAATCGTAGAAACGCACGATCGATACATCATCTTCTGACTAATAACAACACAAATAAGGTAAATCGTGAACGCTGATTGAGTTGTATAAATTCCGCAATTAACGCTTGTCCTCTTTAAAATTATTACCAAGACTTCATATTAACGTTATCGGTTTATTGGTTGTCTAATTAACGTGTTTGTTGACTATTTAATCGCCGTTATAAAGCTAAACAAACCGCAATGTTTGTATTGGGTACTGACATTAATTCTATATCTTCTCGTTAAACAATTGAATTCGACACATAAATATTCCATTCTTTGAATAATAATAGATAAATCACACAAAACTCTAATTAATTCTAAGGTCAATTGTAACTGTAAAATCTTCTGCATTGATAATACTATTTTCCAAACAATTGCAGAGAAAGCAGCAAATAATATCCCCAAGACATTCGAGATGACTTCTAGTATTTTTCAAATGTAATCCTACGAAAAATTAATCTATATGTATATATTAATACGTGAAGCGAAAATTTGCGGAACCATTTTTCGAACTCTGCGCGCACGGAGTTTGAGATGAGGCATACGTGAAGTTAATGAAGAGAAGAGGCGAGAAGGGATAATATTAATGTGTAATAATTGTTACAAATATATTAAATGAAACAAAAAACATTAATGGTGTACAATACTGACAATGTTAAACTAGATATAGTCTACTATGACAAATGTCTATGTCAAAAAGTGCGGTGTTTCTTTTAAATGCGGCACAATCAATCAAGCCTCGTTTTACCTGTAATACCTCCCATTATAGGTAAAATGAGGCTTTTTATAATACACAGACGAAAAATACATGTAAAAGTTTTTATTTCGATGTATAATTTCAGTTTGATTTTTTTATCATGGTCTAATTTCGACCATTGTGGCGGGTCTACTACTTTGATTTTAATTTACTTGTAACTATACCTTGTACCTATACGAACTATGTTAATCGAACATCAGAAAGAAGGCTAGCGAATTGAAACTAGTTGTGTCGAATAACAATATTTGCGCATCGCGTCTTGTATTTACGATTCTTAAATTAAGACAGCAATACGAATTGAGAACGGAGATAGAATGGTTTGTGTGTTTAAGAATCGATTATAGTGTTTGACTTTTAAATTGATACGTTGCTCTAAATATGTGCTTGTTTTTTTTCCGAGTGTTGTTTGTAATGTTCGCATTTTATATTCACAACCAGATTAATTTAAGAGGCACAAAGTGAATGAACTGTTACAGAAATATTAGACGTTATATTAGGGTGTCTTTCCACAAGAGATGTGCGATGAAGCTAAGCTATATGTATATGTGCGTCAAATTTATCAATAGATATAATTTCTTGATTTTCATTTTTCTTTTTTTTTTGTATACGGAGTAATGCGAGTTACGGATTGAAGCCACGGATGTGATCCATGGATCGCGATCCGTGTATCTATAGTATTTTCATAGCATGTTACTAGCTTAGATTGACTTCTATTCGAATCTTACCTTCAACATCGCATGACTGGTGAGGAAGCACCCTTAGACTAATTAGACTAATATTCTCCATATCAACATAATCATCGGAAGATACAACGAAAAAGTGATTGACTTCAGATTGAGCTTTTCTCGTATTTAGGATCGATGAACATTGGCTGCCGTGACCACTTAATTTGCCCCTGGCTTCACATAAACGCAAGGTCACGGGAAAAACGTATGTGAAAGTGCAAAATCGCAAATACCTGCTCAAATGGGATAAAGTCGTGAACTCACAAACAATAGGCGTCCAGAACAAAGCATTAGCGCACACAGCCAGAACACCCATGATCCGTAGTGGTAGCCCTAATTTTCAATTTGCTCGGAGCACCACTTACGCGGTAAGCACCGACATTATAACATCGTGACCACATCGTAAACAGCGTCATTTCGCACGACGTTTGAGATATTTCGCATACTCCGTTAAATAAACTAACTCACTCTTGCATTATTATATTGCACCGGGCAGTATGTCATTCGGGATTGGACGATGACAGAGAGTAATGTTGGCGAGATTGAGGGAATCGTCATACTTGTTCGTGAAAATCTTGCCGACTTTATTACGAAATAACTAAATAAGTAATAATTAGCCTAATGTGGCTAGTATAACTATTTTTTGGCAGTTTCCTACAAGGATTTACCCTTACAACTAAGCCGAATTTACCGTGTAAGGACGTCATCGCCTTAAACTACTTGCGACTGTCATAATCATAAGCAGGTGTACAATACAAATATATAAGACTCTCAGACATAGCAAAACTCTCATTATACCAACATGAATCAAGTTAAACCAATATTTAATTCTTCTGTACTCGTAATTGCCAAAATCATAACGGCAAATTGCGATGTATTTTAAGCTGATTATCTCATTGCATCCAATATGTATCTTTTGACACAAAGCTCCTATCCAGTTTAATCCGATGCGACGCGACAAAATAAAACGACACCCTAACGGTGTCAAATGTTAATAAGATTAATATTTCACCCGCGATGAAGTTTTACAAGAGCGTACGACATCGTTCATTAAAACTAACTGTTGTACGAGTGTTGTGGTAAGTGATGATACATATTTTTTGTCAATTAAATTTATCTCTCTTCGCTTATCCGCCGTGTGTCTTGCGTTCGTTCAATTTATTTCATAACTGTATCTGGTCGGGTTAAGAAAATATTTGTTCAACTCTCGTTCGCCTTATCTCTGACCTGTCTTTGAAACTTTTGAAAGGTGTGTAAATAACGTTGAATTAACACATACTTATTTATTGTGAAGTAACTTTTAAAATGTATATAAAAATTTTGACCCGTTTCTCAATCTTAATTATGTAGTCGGTTATGGGTCTGGATGGGTCTTTAGTATTATTGTGTCTAAAACAATACAAGTAACTAAATGTCAGTTGTTTTCGGAGTATGAAACCAGATTCTGTATAATTAATATACAGGGTATCTGAAGATTGGTGTCGAAGCCTTTAATGGGGGTTAAATACAGCCTATTTTATCGGCATTAGTTACTATACTTTATATTTCATCGTATAATCTCGTCGTATCGTCATATCTTATATGTTACTTATACTTTATCGGCAAATAGGCTGTATATATTACCCTATTATAGGCTCCGACACCAATTGCTAGATACCTTCTATAGTATAAATAATTAAATGATTTGCTTAAAATTCCAACATACATTAAGACATTTTCTGTGTACCAATACTTATAAATTAGCATATTTTATTACAACGTGCGAAACGGTTAGACGCGATAGCTGTTTAAAAAGTAATTATTTATCCCTAAATAACGAACGTGGTACAAGTAACTGCTATTTCGGAAATGCTCTTAATTTATTTCAACATCAGAATATCAGATTCAAATTACAATTACCGACGCATTTCCTAACAGTCGAGTTTCAGTAGCACCCAATCGCAAGTTAGCAATTTTCACACTCAGTTGGCCGCAATCTCCTAGTGTTTCAGGCAGATCTATCGAAATAAAGCTAATTCTGTTTGCCTACAGGTTACGTGATTCAATTAGATCTGCGACGGTTGAAATACCTAATATCGACGCTACGTGGAAAACATTTTTTTATTGCTTCACGGTTTGTCAATAATACCTCAAGATTTTTTAGTTATGGCAGAACCCCTTTTGTTCTACAATCATTGTGTTGCAAGCTTTATGTTAACAGAATTCAACTATTACAGAGAGACAATACGGTGTAATACGATTTCTCAATGATTTTTCATGTTAGTTTTCTGGTAGGATTTCTAATGTGATATTTCGGTTTATCTTATATTTTGGGAAATTAGGTATCCTAAACAATTCTCGAACTTAAATTTTGTAACATTTTTATCGACATTGTACTAAAACAACATATTCTTTGTACTCATGTCAGTTCAGCATTATTGTCATTCAGCATTACCAGCAAGGCAGGAATATTGATTGCGAGAGCTTGCTTGCCAGTTAGAACATAAGATATTATTTAGTATCTCAAGCAATAAGTCTAGACCGAACCATGTCAATCACCTTTTGTAACTCATTAGAATGATCAGTGAGTATCAAAATTTCCTGTTTCATTTCATCAGACAATACCCATTTCACCTCTTTAAAGCGACCTCAATCAGCGAACTCGGGGTTAATGGGACATATTTCATTTCAGAAGCGGTCATCTCGGGGCTCGATAATATAAAAATGCATGGGGCAATTTGCATCAAATTGACCGTTGACTTATTGCCAAATTAAGTCAACCGCAGTAGGCTGACCATGTATTTATTTATCCTGTAAATATTTTTAATGTATAAAAGAAAAAATATGTACAGTGCAAACGCTGCATTTCTGCTGGCTTGTCTTTTGTCAGAGTTTAAAATAAGGGCAATGTTTTATTTTGTTGCTGCTATCTAATTTCATTAGGAAAATAATTTATTAAATTCCTTAAATAAGGGTTTTTAATGTCTATGACAGTTTAGAAGTTCTTTAAAAATGTTCGAAACAAAAAAATATTCTATAAGTTTATGACACAAAATAAATGGTCACTGGCAGTCATGGACAGATTTAATGAACTTCACAGAAGAGGGGTGGGCACTTGATTCGATAGATACGTTAATGAAGGGTTCAGGTTTGAACGCTCTTTGTAACTAACAGTCACCATTCAATCCATTCAGTGATGATCGTTCTGATCTGCCATTTGTACAGACATAAGTTGGCTTTTACGAAAAGATTGTTAAAGACTTTCGTTAATCGATTCCCCAGAACCAATCCGATGCATTATCTCCGAATTGCACCTTTCCGATCCTTATCGTACACGCTCGCACGTAACAGACTGTCAGTTTTGAAAGGGCAATCGGTTGGTCGAGGTGAAAGTGGCCACCGTTCGAGTCTGTCACAGCGCCGTTCCTCATTCGTGATCTGTCCCACTTCGCATAAATTAAAGTAAAGATAACGTTATGTAGGTAAAGGTGGCAGAACTTGTGGTTCGACTCCTGCGGCACCACTGTCACACCTATTTCTGTTTAGTAACAGCAATCGTAACCGCCGCTGTACTATAGTTTGAAGGGTCCGGGAGGCATATTTATCAGAGACGTTCCATCTTAGTCCTCAGGGGTGACAACGCATTTGTATACAAACTTCGGTTAGAATCTTTATTCCAACCGGAGATATTTTCTTTATATTATTGATAACAGATGCCCACGGGCAGCAGTGGCAACTTATCATTAGGTGGACTACCTGCTTGCTACTTCTATATTATAAAGAAATAATGATCGTTTTGGATGATTCGCGACGTATTTGCATTTAATGCAGTCAAATCGAAACTTTCTGGCAATTCTATTGCCTTGATTGCGACCGTTTTCAGCCAAATTACGGTTGTTTTTTTAGGCCAAATATATTAGTAAGTATGTAATTCGATGTTTTTATTAGTGAGTAATTTTAATTTGTCACTCATTAATTATTTTTGACTTTATACATTTTTTTATTTTTACTTATTAACGACATTTTGTGTCATTAAGAAAAACTATAGTCTAAAATATAGACGATTGTAGTCGAATTTTAATCAATCAGCGTACACTCATATATTTCAGTGGGCAACACTAACGCGCAATATTTCTAGTTTATAATTGAAAGTCATAACAACATCATATATAGTTTCTTAATAAAAACCGCAAGAGCGACCCACAAACTAACAGCGATCGGAAGCAGGTTAAGTATTGAATGGAAACTACGAGGTCAGAGGTTAGTATGATACAGGTGAAATACACACAAAATCAACATATTTCATTGAATTCCGCATTTTTGTGTTTCTAAATTAATATTTCCATATTCAACAGTGTTTACATTTGTGTAGAGTAAATGCATTTCAACCGAATGTTCTGGTGAAAATTCGTGGTAACACTTGCATTAGTTAGTTGTAGTTTCAGACGTTGTTTATGTTACGTATGTTATGTTATGTTATGCTTTGGAAGGTTAGAGATAGACCAACGTATGCTGACCTCAAGAAGGACCGGAGAACTGGAAAGTTCCTTAAATTTTGTTAAAGGTATGAAAGGTAACGTAAGGAAAGTTATGCATAACGCATAATAGGTAAATAATACCTTATTATAAAAGATGTCTACATTTTGCGTGAATTGGATCAAATGCAAACTGGACTATTCGCGCGTAAATGCTCATATAAAGAATGATGAAAGAATCAAACAAACGCCAAAACACATTTAAATAATATTAGGATTGGATGACACAAAATTATAGGAAACTTGTCAACTATCTTCAAACTTTCGTCATATAACCCATGCTGTTTAATTAATAGAAATGAATACACACATATACAGATTAAATAATACCTATAATGAAAAACAGTAACGACCTTGTCGAATTGTTACGAAACCATCGACGGCCGAGTTTCGTAAGCAGTTGATGCAACGCCCGATGATAGCGCGCGTTGTAAACAAAAGATCCCACATGAAAACGATCCGCCGGTTGTAAAACGTCCGATATATTGACACTCACCGTATCCGGAGATGTTTGCGTGTGTGCGTGCGTTGGAATATCTTACCTGCGAAAAAATACGAGATATTATTATTGGTCTTGTTTAACTAGTATGGAGGGACGACTTCGCCTGCGTATGAAGGAGTTAGGAAATTAATTTCAAGGTGGTAGAACCCTTCGTGGTCCGGCGGCACCAAGTCACACCAATTTTTGCCAAATAACAGCAGCGTTAGGAGTGGCTGCGGTCTAGTTTGAAGGGGAGACATACTTATCAGACGCGCTTCAACTCGGAGGTAACAACGCATTTGTGACCAATCTCAGGTAAAACTGATCTTATCTGGGGTTGATTACAGATGACCATGAACGGAAATGGTCACTGACCACTAGATGGACTGGTTACTCGTTTGCTACTTCCAAAATATAAAAAAGAAAGGCAAGAATATATACATAGTGTTTAAACCGTGGTGTAACCAAACCTATTCATGCCTTGTCAAGCGCCGCTGAGTTCAATTAAAAAAAAATTAAAAGACATAGTCTAGCTACAACTTTGTTTAACATATCTGTGACCAATCTCAGAAATGACTTATTGAAGTCTATAGTATTGACTATTTAAGTTTAATATACATATATGGCAATTTTACTGTATGCTGATTTGACACCATTTCATTTCATTCAATTTAATGAATAAAACATATGTTTTTAATAATACTTAGTTGTTTCATCAGACTAATTTAAACCACATAACATTGAACCTCTACATGATATAGTATTTATTTCGTAAAAAGTACACAAAATATACAAAAACATAAAAAAAAATGGATATTCATTTTTTTTCTGTTCGTTACAAACAAACATACGACCACTATTCGAAGTTTATAACCATTGAGAACTTCTTTTAAGGCAGTAGGTATCGGTCACAACTTTATTGTGAGCGAACCGACCGCCCGCCCGGTTCGTCGCGTACAAGGGCGCTTATCCACTACAGATAAGGAGGAGCTGAGCTATGTGCGATGTCGAAACTAAGTTAACAAGCTTTGCTTAATAAGTAAGACGTGCTGAGAAAATATTCTCTCCTAGCTGACCAGGCGAACGTTGTTCTGCCATTTGTATTTAGAAGCTTGCCCGTGAGTCAGTAATGTTTTTACAATAACATCATATAATCGAATAAGGTAGAACTATTCGCGTACGTTCATAATTCGACGTAAGATTTTTTATAGAGTGGATCGATTTTGATGAAATAAAGCCACAATGTTACGTTAAGATTCGTACTATGAATATATCGGCATTTTCATGAATTTAATCCCGTTGTTATGGCGGCAAGTCATTTTAAAGACACAGACAGCGAGCGGGAGTTGCATTCTTATTATATATACAAATACAAATAACTATG
>DWNY01000245.1:0-18368 GCA_018250635.1 Telegonus apastus | reverse complement strand
GATATGGAATAAAAAAATACAACTAAACAAAAATACCTTAGAACTTATTATTTTTGGATTGCATTACATTGCATTTTCTTATATCTTATAATTACCAATAAATGTGACATACCAAAAGGATATTTTACGCCTTGCTGTTTAATTTACTACTTGTTATTACTTCATTGAACTCGATTTTAACGCCTCCCTTGATGTTATTATATTGGCTTTACGCCCGCGCAGTGGTATGATATCACTATGCTTCATAAACAACATACGTATTGCTTGCTACTTTTGTTAAATAATTTATGATTAAGACTATATGAATTCACTACATTGTATATAAATCTCGTATTATGTTTGGTTAACTATCAAATATTATGTTTTCAGGGGGTAGAACCCTTTGTGGTTCGACTCCGGAGGCACCACCGCCAAACTTATTTCCGTTTAATAAGCAGTGTTAAGTGCGGCTGTATTATGGTTTGTAGGGTGTGGTAAAGGAGACATGATTTTCCGAGGCGTTCAAACTTAGACATCACGTAGCAACGCATTTGCAGCCAACCTCAGATAAGACACTGACCTTCTCTGGGATTGTATGAAGGTGGCCATGGACGGCAATAGCCTTATGACATTATTATGATTGTCAGTAGGATTAGGTATAGTATAATTTCATTAGGTATATGTATTTTTATTTTCGTTTTTAAAACGCCGCTTTTTACTGGTTGACACTACACCTGTACTTATATTTTCTTGATTTTTTACATTATTTGATATTTGATTAAAATCAAGTGATTGGCCATATCCAATTTTTCAATGTTCAAAATCGTGGAGTTTATTTCAATGATATTTAGAGATCAGTGAGATATAGCCACGCTACAAGAAATTTAAGTAATTTCAAATAGCCAAACAAAAATTGGAAAATTGCATTTTTTATTTTTTATTTGTGTGCTTGAGCTTTATTTGATTGATTTTAATATTTGTTCAACATCCGCAAGCCACGCTCAGGAGAAGAAGCGGACTAGAAGCTCCATTCCACCTTTACCTCACTATTTCACTGTCTGGGTATGCAAAATGATAAATCACCCCATTACTAAAGCTAAGGAATTTGCTTTGACTCGACCTGCAGTTTCAATATTCTGAATATTCGTCGTAATTGACGATTGTAGGATCTTAACGAATATAGGGAGAAATGTTATTTATGTTGAGATGCAAATAGTTTTCCAAGAAACGAAAAGACTGTCTCCATTTATGAAAATTTCAATTCCTGACTTTATCTTTAGATAACTATTGTTTTCTTTCAAAAATTAAAAGGTCCATTACTGCAACGTTGAAGTAAATAATATCTTTTGCCCCAATTCGATCAGCAGATTCAATATTCCGAATCATGATCTCGAATCAGGGGGGACATAACTAACGAGTTGTCATTCTAACGAATGAAGTAAGCGGTTGTACATTTGTTAAGAAAAAACTTTTGCCAACAGGAAATTTTTCAGCTATATTAAGCCGTGTTTACTGCGTTATCGTTGATTCTGCTCCATTGGAGCTCCACCTTACAACTTTCATGGCTACAATTGTTTTCGGAACTCCCCGAGGATTTCCTGTAAAGTTCAAACCATACAACTTGTACTGTATTTTCCTTTTAGGGTCAGTAAAAGAAAGTTTCCGTATTTTTGGTAATCCATCAAGCTATCCACGATATATTTGTATATAGGCCGCCCTTTATAATTGCTTAGGGTTGGCACGCTAACGTTTGACGAAGTATGCAAAGTAGATGTAGAGTGACGTCAATTAATGTGTCCTATTAACCGTCGACAGGGGACCTGCCTCATGGACACCGATCATTCATATACTATGTCGTGCACCAATCATGCGGAAATATTTAGTAGCTTGTATTATTTATGATGCTTGTGAGTAGTGAAATTATTGTTGACAATTTTTCAGAATAATGTAAAATAATTAGAAAATTAAGTAATAAAAAAATACTAGATAGTGGATCCATTATAGGGAAAATGAGGTTTTATTGATTAAGCTACATTTAAAGGAGATAACGCATTTTTTGACATACACATCTATTATAGTTGAGCATATGTGTCTTACATTGTCAGTAATGTAAACAATGAATATTTATTTTGTTTAATTTAATAAATTCGTATTATTCGAGGAAGATAATATTTATGTATAATGACTGTTACATTCGTAACAGTTACGAATGTAACAGTCATTATACATAAATATTATCTCCCTCGTTCCTTCTGTTTATGGACCTTAACGTATGTATGTCTAATCCCACACTCCGCTGTGCACGCAGTATTCGAAATGATACCGCAAATTATCGCTTCACGTACTAACACGTACAGGTTATAAAATAATTAATTAGAATATGAAAAGAAGTATGGTTTAACAGACTACGTATTACAGCCATATTTTTCTGGAGGTAGTACTTACAATTCGGTGAAAGGGTGCGGATTCAAACTGATTTGCAAATATTGGTCCTGAGTAATGTCAATGCATCCGTAATTTGATTGATCCGTAAATTAATTGATGTTTGGAATTGACTTTAGATCTATGGGTTGCAGTCACCACTTACCATCAGGTGTCTGGAATCTTTTAAAAGTAATTAATCGTAGATAGAAAAAATGAGGCGGAGTTATTTTGCGTAGTAGATAGTCGTGCTCAAAGTTGAGACCTTTTTTCATGAGAATTACTAGAATGAATTCCCTCATTCATTCCCTCCCTCTTTTGTGTTGATTATCTGTTGACTCCCGAGTTTCATCGAACTCAATCTTCAATTTCGATTGAAATACGAGTAACAAAATATACTCAATCAGACGTGGGAGAGCGCTCCAAAAATACCTGTATATTTTTGGTAAGGTTAATGGAAGTGCAGTGTATACTGGATCTTTTAACTGTAAAGTAGTTCGTTTAAAATTAAACTTTCTAGTGGTCAGATGTACCTAGATGTATGTAGACGATATTCTTACACAAAAAAATCTCGACATCAGCGCCATCTGGCTGGTTTAATAACATCAGTGCTACACAGTGCAAACTACATATACACTACATACATTCCAAGTACAAACTAGATTACAATTTTTTGTATAAGTTTTGTTTGTTTTAATTGCATTAGTTATTTTTGTATACACCTAAACCTACCACTCTATAACTGGTAGCTTTGTGTTTCGACTCCAGCTGCAACACCGCCACACCTTTTTCTACCTAATAACAGCAGTGTTAAACACTGCTGTGTCTCGAGAGAAAGTCTTTGAAGGGTGTCGTTAGAGAAACATGCATTCAGATAAACTTATATGTATTTTATATGAGTAGATGAAAATTTTAATAAAATAAAAAAAACGCTTCCTTCAAAAGAACTATAGAGAGCGAACCGATTCTATGAAAGCTTTAGTTTAATGCATGAGTCATGCGATAAGAGCACACAGATGGATTCATCAGTTAATACTCGATTATGCAGACGGAGAAACTCAAACATCCATTCATTCAAGTGTTCTATGTACCTTCATTGAGATTGTTATTGTTATACATAGAATATCTTGAGAACATTAGTCGAGCTTCAAACGAACCAATAACTTTATACATTATTAAAGTACCTCTTTGAAGAATGTGTAACACGCTGCACCTCTGTAATCTTTGGTTAATTAATTTTCTAAATTTAAAGTAATGACTGTATAATACAAGGTTCAGAAGACACCTGAAAAATACTTTTGATATCACTATCATAACTATGCTGTTTGAATGAATAAATAGAAATTACTTCATTTCATGTAACAAATTTAATAAACTCAGTGCACTTACCAAATCTATGTCGAAGAACCCGCGAATAGTTACGTTATTAATCGACTTCCCAAAGGAAAGAGGTTGTTATCACACCTATTTTACAAAAAGTAAAAATATTTTGGGCCCTATTTCTAATGATATCTAAACCAGACAATTTCCATTCTTGGACATTCTTTCCTGTTATTTTCTGTTTTAAAATTAAATATTTTACAAACATTCTTATACAATCATTTGACAGATAAGTTTCGTGTTTTCCCGGTCGTTAAGGCCCATAAATACGTCAATACACATTGTATGAAAGAATACTTTTGTCTACCACGGCACGCGTCTGCCACGTAAAATGTGTGTCAATATAAAAGCACCTTAACGCCAAGCGAAAGCTGTGATGGTTTACCTTTCAAGCGAGCAGCTCGTAATTACGTAATGGAGCGAGCTTCGCTGTCCGAGCGAACTATCCCGAATATTCTGGAGCGGATAATGTTTATTGACTCTCACTTTGATAAATGGCGTGACTGTGTATATTGACGTATGGTAATATGATTTTTCGTTCAACAATCGTATTTCGTTTTTATTATTTTACGAAATGGTTATAATAACAGGAAGATGGCAATTTCCGATGAACTGAGATAAAAGATTATTATAGTTTATTTCAAATAACTTCGAATACGAGTATCATATTTTTTTTCTTTCTAAATAAGATACTAAATGCAGTTTTTGTAGATTGGTCTGCTATTTCAACCATACAAACTAACCATACAAACAAACAGATAACAGTTTTATAACGTGTAAGGAGCAATGTTATTGTTATGTGTACATTAATTATAGTACATACAGCCTGTCTTTAACATTTAACTACAATCTTTCATTATATACTCTCTAGATCTAGCGTTACTTAAAAGCGTCCAAAAAATAGTCACTAACTGTTAGTCTCTATGTTTATTGTCAAGTTTATTGTCCAATGAAAATGGCGTAATGAGAGCATGCGACCGATCATACGAATCCGTCTTTAACCTAATGTCCGTCTTTAACCTCACGTAACATGGTTATATTTCTTGGACGTTTTTCACTTGTTACTGACAGCGTGACGTTATATCTATGTAAAGAGTATATAATCAAATCATACAATATTATAACACGATTACAGTTTCAATAATATTCTTCTGGCACTCGTGAAAAAGTGACAAAAAGTAACATCCATTCAAACGTGAATCTTGGCATTCAATCTCACTAATATACTTCTATTGTACACATATAAAATAAGGAAAAAATATAACATTACAAGGAAAATCTTTTAGGATAGCACTCATCATTAATATGACTTTTGTTCTTGGTTTATTCTTTAACAAATAGAAATATGGGGATGCCAGATTTGTCTCCCGTCAATCGATCATGCAAAGCTCTGAATGTTGAAATACGTAACTGTTATTATTAGATGGCATAAAAGCTTCTTCGATAAGTGCGTCGAAAGCTCCAAATAAAGCTCCATTAGTTAGAAACTTATTCATCTACGTGTTATATTTAATGCTTATCAACTCTCGTACGTGTCCAACAACTTTTCGTGTACGAAATACATATCTGAGTTAGGTACATGGAATTATATCGACACGTAGTTTAAGACATGGGACTTGAATTTGATTGTTATATTTATGGTAATTTTTACATTAAATATATGAATTAGGTTCTGCTCGGTCTGTTTTTGTGAACCCCGTGCATGGTTTTTCAATTAAATTCAAATACTCTTAATATTTTTTGGAGTTAAATGGAAACTATACAGCTGTACTCTTATTAACGAATTATGCAGATCTACATACTTACATATATTGGTTATTATTATAAAAGCACATTGCACATCATTAGTTATACACTGGCATACGAAACGTTTGTTTTTTCGGTCATTCAATGGAATACTTTTCCGGAGTCATTTTCTCGGAAAGACTGTTTTTCTGCGTCTGCTTCTCTCTTAGATCACCCTATCATTTCCATAAGATGAGATCGCGGCTAAAGGCTGGCCTATTAGTGAAATATTTTGTGCTCTCCACAATGAAGCACGGAGGTGGCTCGTCTACTTATGGGGAGATCCGTGACATGAAAATTGTTCTAGAAGCCTGCCCCTGTTAGTTCAATTACGCTGTTAAAACCACAGATAGAAATAATATCTTCATAAATATCTAGCAAATTGTTAGTCTTCGCTACCTTTTTATTTTATAGCGCAATGCTCCAAGTAGCGAGTACCGAGAAATGCTCCATTAGTTGGAAACTTACTTTAATATATCTACATTCTAAGCGTTATATGAAAACTTTCCGGCATTAATATCATGTGTTAAATAATACTTCGTATTTGAAATCTCGCAAATTGTGATGTTTGTTTAAAGATCGTAGGAATCTGTGTGGTTCGACTCTAGTGACACACGGTGGTGGTACCTATTTATTTCTCATAACAAAAGTGTTAAGCGCTGCTGTTTTCTGGCCTGAAGGGTAGTGAGACATACATAACTTTCAACTTAACTTAGTCCTCTGGGGTAGCAACGCACTTTACCACTTGCCATCAGATGGACTGCATGGTCGATTGCTATTTCGCAACATAAGTAATACAACATAACGTGTAATTGTATTCTATAAATTCTAACGATCATTTGTTAGAACGACCTTTGCACGTGCGATTACTGCTTTGTAACAAGTATTAGTGGAAACACGATTAATATAAATAAGTTCAATACTGTTGTCTTTAAATAAACATTGTTTCCGTTGATAACGAAGATTATTATCCATCATCCCTTTCGTCTCCACTGCTAGACACAGGTATCCTTATGGGATTTTTTACTAATATTCACTGTACCTGCAATACGTATTGATGACCGGAGTAGGTGTTGATGTTACAGAGGAAGCCGTTGCTTATCATCTGGTCTTCTAGTTTTTGTCCATTAGTTGGCTCCTAGATAATTACGAAAAGAGATGGCATTGTGCTCTTAAAAACCAACACCATACCGCACGATTAATTAATTAAAAAAACCTAAAGAAATAACAATTAAATAAACCGAATAAAATGACGAGACCAAAATGATTACAAGTTTAAATGCATAGCCAATGGTGCCACTAAATAAAGCTTCCAAGAAGGAAAGCGTGTAAAAATAACTCAAAACGATTAAAAAACATCTCACGTTTTAGTAATAGCATAATCTTAATTTTCATTAAGCCGTAACATCGTAACGCCTTTGTGCAGAGGCAGACTTGGGAATGGCAAAGCATGGCTGTTATAACATAAAGGACGGTATAAAATTTTCAACAAACAAAAACAGGGACATAAAATTGTGTATAAATATGACGCTGGAATGTTTAAGGTTCCAGCGACGGGCATGAGCAATGTTTGTAAAACAACTCCGACCGGATTTGTTTATATATTATTACTTTTTTAAGAACGTAAAAGTCTTTAAATTGCATTAATGTGGTAGAAAATTCACGTAACATCACCGCTGAACCTATTTATATCTACAAAAGTAACTGAGACGTTTTAACGTAGTCATTAAATATTATCTTAATAGCAATTCTGTCTGTGTGGTTTAGACTTTTCTATCTCAAATTGATCTTAGTTGAATTGGCTATCTATATAATAGTGATTAGGTTAAATATTAATTTGTTGCATAATATAAGATGTTTTATCCAATATTATTTTTACTGGTTCTACGGCAATCTATGAGTTTCTAATTATCAATAATAATATCGCGTTACTTCAAAAGGTACTTGGTGGTTGACTATTTCAAATATCAACACGAAATGCTCAATTTATCGCAAAGGATTAAAATATTCACTCGCGAATGTGTCACATACGTTTTGCTTGTGTTTCGTTATCTGCGCCTTTCCAGACGTTTGTAATAAACCCCCAGCTTTTGTACTATGACGATAGGACTTTATGTATCTTATTTATATGAATGCAATAAACGTTTTGATATTTTTTGAGGGAAATTTAAACATTCAAGCATTTTGTATGATGCAACGGTATCTAAAATAATAAAAAGTCTAAAATAATAAATAAAAGGTGTTTGTACACGTTATATGTGAGTAGACTAACCACGTTTAAGGCTTAAATAGTAATCAATAAATATCAATATTTCATTAAAAAACGGTGAAACGTATATTTTATATCATTATGGTAGAATAATTAAAATTCAAATATATAAAATCATGCATAAATTTTCCTCGGTGTCCTACAAAGATTTTCAATTACTGTTAACTAATATAATACTAAAACATGTTTAAAAGCGCTTTAGTCGGTATATGAAAATATTAATATAATAATACCTATAATTTTATGTGAGCAGATGTATACTGTATATTTTCATCTTATTTAAAGTTTCCCGTTAAAGTGTTGACAAAAGAATTGCATTCTTTTAGCACACGATTTTGTTGTGTGCAAATTTATAGAATTTTCTTTGAAAATATTCCTTATCAGATTATAGATTACTTACACTGTCCACACATAATTTATTAATCACTAATAGTAGTTCAATGAACAAGTACAAACGATTTTGAATGCGAACACTACATAACACATAATATCGGGCATTTAATATACAATGTTTCGCCCTATACCTAACTGTTCTGCAAACTCAATTAATTCTAATTTTGCCTAACTTAGTGGGTGCCGTCCACATGTCGTGGTTACTCTAGTTCTCAGAGTAATTGATTTATACCGTGAACTTGCTTGAAGGAAATTCACTGTTGATATTTACATAATAATAATTAAGTAGTTATATACTTCTATTCCTGAAAAATTAACCAACTTAGTGAACATTAGTGATATAGATATTATTCGAAGCGCCTTTAGTCTCGTAGATATTTTCTGGATTATATGAGCAATGTTAAGCGCTACTGGGTTCAGGTGAACGGCGAATAATGGGATATATACAAGGCGTTTTGTCTATTCTCAGGAGTAGCAACATATCTGTGATCAATCTTAACTATGACTCTGATTTACTCTTAATTCTATCTAATACTACAGATGGATTAAGTACACGTGTCAATGGACGATAATGTCCACACTATCAGGTTGACTTCATGGTTTTTTGCTTCGCCTATATAATAAAATATAACTAAAGGAAATAGTAGCGAGAATTCGAATATGATATTTATTTTATAAGATAGAAGTAGCATACAGTCCACCAGATGTTAAGTGGCAGGTAATATAAAAATCCTACCTGAGGTTGGCTGTAGGTGTAGCTACGTCGATGTCCATGAGGACTAAGTTTTCGAATACGTTTCCTCCCTTACCACACCAAATCAGAACACAGTATGTCTTAAAACTGCTACAAGTAATAGTAAAGGTGATGCCAGCAGAGCCCTTTAAATGGCCGTTAAACTCTTAATAAGTGTAAGTATACAGTGCTCTATTAACTATAGGTATTTAGTTGTTTGTATTTGACGATTACAGACATATCAATTTCCGTCTTTCTCGACGACAACAAACACAGTATCCACATGAAACAATGTTATATTTTATTAGAAACGTTAACGTAACCGTAATTTTATCTGTTTTGTATTAAAATTAACCATGAAAATATAATATAGAGTAAACAAGAATAATAGAGGTAAGTCGTTAAATAAATGTAAAAAATGTAATCCTTTACAAGCCTCTTATCGTTTCTTGATAAAAAGTAAGAAAGTAGGTACTTGATATTTGAGGTATTTTAAATGGAACATTTTATCTGAAAGACACGATTTACTCGTTACTTAAAGATACTTTTGTTTTAAATTATTTTTACATAGCAACGTAACTTTTGTCTTTGGAGAAATACAGAAAACTAATTCAACAAAGAAAGGAAAATTTTGTCACCAGATGCATTCTGATGTTATTATCCAGACAGTTTTGAAAGTAAAATAGGAAATTTCAAACATTTTCGGAATTGAATGTTCATTTAACAAGATTCACTGTACAATGTTCATAAGGCAGAGGTTCTCAAATTTATGTTGCGTACCGCCCACTTTTACTACTACTTTTCTAACGTACCTGTTTTTCAATAATCTGTTTCTAATAAGACGTATATAATGATACTAATTCAAATCTAAAAAAAAATCTAAAATCTAAAAAAGACACGAATCAGATATCGCCTTAAATGTTCTAATATTTCCTTGAACGTCCACCCATGTCTGTAGGGCTTCAGCGCCCTGACGGAGACATCATCAATTACTTTGAGAATCGCTGACGTAAGGTAACAACGAAAATAGCTAAAGCATTATTAATTTATCGGTAAAGGTTTAAACATCTTTAACAGACGCAGAGACTAATTAGTGCCTTGTACTATGTAATCTCTGTTAAATTTAATATGGGATGTTGAAATAGATCAAGATGGATAACAATAATGTATACTATAATCTAATAATATTTACTATGAATCTGGGTAAGATATACTTCACAGTAATTAAATATATTGTAATTAATAATTATGAAGTATTTTGTATCGGTTTACCCTGGTAAATAGATAACCGATAAGTAGCCGTACTTATAATAGTTTGAAGGTTCAATTAATTTTAAACCCTAATTAGGTACCTACATTGTGCGACGGAAACTGTAATCGTATAGGTATGTACTGGGAAAATATTGATTAGTATTTTTTTATAATTTTAGTGTGCTTGAAGGCATGCCTTTCTCTGTCAATTTATAATACACAAGTAGCAAACAACCATGCTATCCACCTGGTGGTTAGTGGTTCTTACCAAAGACATCTAAAACCAACTCCTTATAAAAACAGGATTAACGATTGCAGACGTATTGCACCTCCTCAAGAGTAAGGTTGATTCCTCATAATTATGTAAGTAACCGCATCCACACCCATCCATCACGATAAAAACTGCTCCACGCTGCGAATAGGTCTACGGTCTACCACTTCTTAAAATTTACTTGTATTCATGCCTTTCCGCTATCGTGAAGTAATAGCTCTTTGTCATGAATTTATGCACCTTACGCTGTGACTCCCGGGGTTAAATCCCAGGCATGAATTTTCGAAGTTATGTGCGTATTACCTTGCCGAGAACATAAACATTATGACTTCCCTGTGTAGGTATATAATGTATATGTGCCTTCTCTATAAAGGTGCAAAGGCGTGGGGAACCTACCAATCCGAATTAAGTAAGAGCGATGGTGATCCCTTTTCATTTTGGGAAAGTCGCATAGTCCCGCGTCCTGCGTACATCTCTGATGTATAAAGTTAAGCAACTTTTTATGTGGTCAATGGATGGGCGACCGCTAGTGGCAATATTTCGTGCGCGATTTTGAGCTACGGAGGGGATGTTAGACTGTTCGACCCGGTTGTTATCATTGGATCGGAGGCTTTATAGGTGGTTTGAAAACATCCGGCACGGAAGCACGATTGGTATCCACTTCACCGACACGCATTGGAGCAACGTGATACCTTTGAAGTCTCCCAGAGTTGTGGGAAGAGATCCTTGTCCAGCTGTGGGACTTAAAAAGGATTGCGGCGAGATAGTAGTTAAAATTGGAAGATGTTATCATAATTTACTACCATTAAGCGTGTATAACTCTAAGATTCACAATATTTCTCCGTAACACTAACGTTCCGCAAATTGCCTGTAAAGTTCCTTACAGCGAGGTTCCCCAAGAGACTTGCGGCTGCAGGGCGATTCTTATTTCAATGTAGCCCCAATCAGAAAGTAATAAACACCGCCGGTCGGTTGAAAGACTTCGTGCAACAGTAATTTTAAACTAGCAACAATATGCCTTTGAATGTTTCTAGCTGACCTAACACACGTAGGTTTTCAGTTTCCATATTTTAACATGTAAATGTTGCATACGTTTGCAAGATTTTATACCTAAGGTAGGGAACAAAGAAAATGTAATCTTTAAAATACTTTGGGTACGTACACAATTTTGTTTTTTTGATGACGAGAAGATACCTTCAAAAGGTACCTAAAGACGTGGAATCGACGCTGGGTTATGAGGGATTTCTATCACACTAAAACTCCCATGGTGGCCGTCCTCAACGCTGCGTGGAGGACTCTCAAACGGAATAGAATCGGAGTCCTCCGAGCTCGATGCCCCAACGGGCTCTGGGCCCAGTGAGCATTGGATCTCACCACACCATTTGGTGTTTACGATGTTATGCGACTACATATACCGCTGTCCTTTCCAGGGTTAGATTAGTATGTTCCTAACACCTTCTCATATGTAAGTAAACGGGTATCCATACACTTCCACTAAATTACGAAAAATAGCATACTTATCGGTTGGTGGGAGTTGGTTCTACCAAGTTTTAGAATGTTTTAAATTAGACTGTATTTTCGTGTGATGTTTTTCACTTTCTAGTGATTATTTGCAATTCAATTTTTCATGTGTGGTGATAATTAATTATCACAAAGACTCCGTACCTGTTTGTGTATTACACCAAAAATCAAAACAAACTCCTTTAAATGCTCGTAGTTTAATGAAACAGTTTTCTTCGAAGTCATGTCTTACGTCCAGATTACACCCCTACAGTCCCCATAATTTGTCGCATTTGACCTGGCAACATAACGCCAGCGTAGCAAAGTATATAAATACATATTAGAACGAGGGCAGAGCAGAGTAAAAGTACGTCCTAGCCTACCTGCGTATTGCTCTAAGCCCGCTATAAATTTAAATTTGCTCTGCTGTAAAGTAAGTTCTTAACTGGGTAGTGAAAACAAATTTTCATCGTGCAGGAAGCGATAACCATGCGGGAATAACATGTTAGAACATAATTTAATTTGTTCTTGTGGTAGGATCCAATTATCTAGTCTGTTATCTTTTTTATGTAGTTTATAAAATATGACTTTAGTATATCGTCAAGCCTATAGGCTTGACGCTAATTTTTACATCAGTTTCGGGTCGAGCGTTCCGTTTCATATCCGCTTTGAAATATATAATGTTATAACAGTTATTATCATATACGAAAGTATGTTATGTTCGGTATATTTGTTTAAAATTTCCCTTGGAATTGGTTTAGCCATTTGGATCGTATTCATAATGGATTGAAAGACAAAAAATATTGTTTCAATTATAATTGTAAATCTTATGTTTAGGCATAAAAAAGAGGAAAAACATAATATAAATGCCAGGCACCTCTGACTTATTAGCCGAAGGAAATAGTGAATTTATTTACCACTGCTAATAAATATGAGGTGCGGGCGTCACCTCAGCCTAATATCTTATAACCAATAGCTTGCAAGCAAGATATTAGGCTAATATCTTATAACCAATAGCTTATCTTATAACTAATAGCTAAGATATTAGCCTAATATGTTATAACCAATAGCTTGGTTATAAGATATTAGGCTGATTAATATCTACTATACTAACGAGTTGCCGCTTTAATCTAAATAAAAGTTTCTTCTATGCCTCCTTCAGACAATTTTTTAAGGAATATTAATGGTAGAAAAATTACTTAGAAATACAATTTTACTGTCCGTTTTGACCAGAGTGCCACGTGCAGTATGACTTTTAGCAACTATAAAATTTACTTTTTTTCCATAATAGTTAAATACACAACCCAATTCTTATGGCAAAATAAAATCGTTATTGAAATAGAATGGTTTCGGGATCGATATCCGGACAGTCCAATATACTCATTTTGATTTCAGATATTTGTTACTGAATATTAGTCGACAGGGCTATATGGGTCGGCATACAGTACCCCTATTCTGGCTCCAGTTAGCATGAAAACCTATTACTAATAGTTTTACTTTTGTTTTTCTACTCTGAGCAACATGCTAATTTGATAGCATAACAAGTCCAAAATAACACGGACTAATTTTACTCGTTGATTTTCTCTAAGCGGCTCGACCGTTCTATTCCGGGTTCACGTATGATCGTCTCTTACAACAGATTAAGGACTAAATTCAGCCTCAGAATCCGCTGCACTGTAAAACGAAAGTTTAGACAACCCATCACGCAAATAAATTCAGTATTCCAATTAAACGAAGTGTTCAGAGTCGAAAATTAATTAAACGGTTATTAGGAGAGTTCCCTTGTGTAGGAGCAAATTTGATGACGAAATAAACATAAAAGATATATATTTATTGTATTATTTTATAGGATAAAAATGTTAATCAACAGATTTAAAGAATATGAGGGTTCCTTCCCTACATACAGAGAAGAAAGGTGGTCTTCAGTACATATGCACGTAAGACATCCACAGATTTTAATAAAAACACATGAACTGATTCCCGCTGGAAATAACTGTGGTTGTGGTTATCTGTGGTTGAACCATATTGTTCTTCCAACTGTCACTACCAATGTACCTCTACCGAAACCTTTGGGTATGTCAATCCTGTTCACAGAATATCCTGAAGTGTGAAGCTATGAGTTTGGAAAGCATTATTTTATCATTTAAGTACGTAAATTAATAGGCTTACCTCATTTTAAATAGTGTTTTGCATAGCATAGTGATATACATTCTACATTTGCTAATGAACAAGCTACACGGTCTGGCTGTAAAGAACAGAGAGTTGGTTGGTTGTTGGTAGTCAGAAGTTTACGCTACGAAGAGACATCTAACAAATTTAAAAGCGTAATTGTTTAGCCAACGTTACAATTGACGTCTGTACAGACTGTCTGTTTCATTTTAATGCCGGCTTTCATTGTTTTGAGTTACCAGCATATCAGCATATAAATAGGTAACTGAAGAACTCTTCGCTTCATTCAAACTCCACACGGATTGTGCGAAGTGGGACATATGGAGCGGTTAAATACGCGTCGCGAAGTTTGTTCTACTTGTTTTGGTAAATTGGACCCTTCAAGCAAATCCCGCCGACAAAAGAATTTAAATAAGTGGAATTGAATTATTTATTTACTCTACATCCGTAGTTGTTTAATGTTCCAGTACGAAAGGTGTACGTAAGGTAAGGTCCAGTACGTGAGGTAATATGAAAGGCAAATGATTATTTTTTCTTAGATTGTTTTTAGGCAAACTATGTACTCTCGTCAAACGTGCACGGTATTGTATTTTAAACACTTTCACTTCAATCAATTCCGTATGAGTTTAACTTTATTCATATGTATTTCTCAATTTATTCCTTATTTCGTTATATAGTACTGAAAAGTTCGTTAGTTAAATATTACAAAAAATATAATTAGTAGAAATAAAAAAATACACGATCACGTACGGAAACAGGTTTTTATGCAGTCTAAAAGTAAACAATTTTTAAAGCTATCATTAAAGGTATAGCAAAAGGTATACCTTTCTACGTACCTACTAAGTTAAGTGAAGAACCCCAAACCGTCATGGATTTTGAACAGTAATTATTCAAGTTGCAAACTTTCCAAATATTTGTGCTTGGGTTAACTGGAGAGAAATGTTAAGGTACTTTGTAAAACATAAATAATTTAAACGCAACTAAACTCGTGTATTAAATTATCATTAGAACACGATGTAGGGTCAAATTTTGGCTCAAGTGTTTGCCTTATTGTTGTAGGTGGTTAGCATCGTAAAATTTTGATTAGACACTACAAGATAAGAAAGTAAAGCAATGTGTATGCATGTTAATGATATTTCATTACGTTATTATATAAATGAAATAAGAGGAACTCTCTTTTGATTGTCAACATTTTTTTCGCATTTTTTTTCTTCGGTAGCTAGTGACGAATTTAGCGTCAATAAAAATCTCAATGGATGTAATGTTCCAAAATCATTGAGTAGTTCATATGAGCCTAGATATTATTGGAAGCGCAATACTCATTGTGGTTCCTCTAAAGAGACGACCATGCGATTATGCTTACCATGGTTCACCTTCGCTTAGCTTCAGATATATTGCTATAAAATCTTACGATGAAGATCTACAGTCCCATTAAAAGAGCTAGTGACCGGTTATTAGCTAGAAACTAAATAAAAGCTTGTAATATGTCGGTGCAAACGAAGTTACCACATAAATAACATTATTTGTAAAGTGTGCGTCACTTAACGGACATTTTGTGGATATTGTAACAGAAGTGGACGCTAAAGTTCCTAAACAAGTTTATAACTTGCTTCAGATGAGCCCTCTTCAATTATCTTAAACAAGTACGTAAGCACCAAGGGATTTCTAAATTAGTTATCGAGTTGACAACTCCATTTAAGGTACAAAAACTCCGTTAAAGATGCTGTACTCTTTGAAAAGATTTTAAACGAATTACAAAAGTATTGTAAGGTTTTCAAATTAACTCTTAACGTTATTTAGAGTGGGATAATCCTTAACAATCTGGATAAAATACAGTTTACTTTAAAACGTATTTTTTTTTGCAATCTATCAATTTTTCATCATCTTTAAACGATATAATTAAGTGTAGTTAATTAAGTAATGAGAGTATGTAACATTTCTTAAATTGCTCTGTTTGGGTAATGGTACGCGGTACGACTTCAACCATTGCTTCACCTGGTACGTATCAGATAACAGTATAATGCGCTGTGTGGTGTCTTGAATGAAAGGGAATGGTGCTTATTCCCTTTCTCCCAAGGATGATAAGAGATACATGTAGGTGATTAGTAACATCGTCATTCTGTGTCAAATTAACGTCCACTGCGGTCACCAACACGCATACCAAGCGCGATTAATATTGGCAAAACCGCCATTAGGGACTATGCTCTTTCGTAGAGAAAATGTGATTTATTTCTGTCAATCAATATGTGGGTACAAATATCATATAGACGTAATCAAAAGTATGCCACCAGCCCCATTTCAAATGTGTTACACAAATATTACATAGATATACAATTCAGTGACATGAAGACCAGATATAGACACATTTCAATCTAGTTCTGTTTATCGGAACATGTGGCACACGAGTTGCTTCCGACGATAAGGTTTCCGTCCGTTTGGTCCATGTAGCAGGGTGGCACCTACATAATATTATAGGTAATAAGTATACGTACACGTATAAAAGTTGTAGAACATGAGTCAAGTGCGAAGCATCACCGGCTCACCTGTTTCTGCTGTATATATTTACGTGTGTAGCGATGCTGTGTTGTGTTCTGGTTTTAAAATAAGATAAATAGCGTGTTAGATTATATTTTAAAGGCAGTAGAACTCCGTAGTTCGGCTTCAGCGGAATCACCGCCACACCTATTTCTGCCTCATCAGAAAAGAGTTAAATGCTGCTGTGTTCTGGTTTAGCATTTGTAGTAAGGGAGACATACTTAATATATATGATGCACGAGACGGGTAATATTTTAAAGAATATGTGCGATAACACTGGCGGAACAAATTGTTATGTCTTCGATACGCATATTTTTATAGTAGGCACGAGATAAGAAAATATGTAATATTGTGTAGCACAAAGACATGTTGCGATAAGCTAAGGCTCAACGAGTTGTGCTTATACATATTTATAGTTCAGTTGCTTCAATCTTCAAAAAATGGAAAGTCTTAAAATAATCTAGTCATACGTTTATTAGTATGCGCTACATTAGCGTTAGTGTTTTAGAACAGAAAAATTACCTGATGTTGATCCTTTTGGCTGGTTTTCTGTCAGTGACTTTTGAATAGGGTTAAACCTATTTGACAGTACTTTCGTATAAAATATAAACGCAAAGTATATATGTACTACGATATTTAAGTAGATTATTAGTATTTCATTCTAAAAATAATTATGTTGATAGTGATAAACTATGTACTAGGATGACTAGGGTGATGCGGCCAGCATATAATTGTTACAGTTCAACTGGTCGGACAATTAACTGTTGATGAAAAAAAAAATTGTAGCAGTGATAGCCTAATGGTTGAAACTCGGTTTCTCAATCGAGGGGTCCGAGTTTCAAATATAATGGTATAATGGTGAAGGAAAACATCGTCAGGAAACCGGCACACCTGGAAGTTCTTTAAATAAAAAGTTCTTGAAGGTGTGTGAAGTCTACCAATTCGCACGTGGCCAGCGCGGTGGACTAGGACCTAAAAGCCTCTCATTCTGATAGGAGACCCGTGCCCAGCAGTGGGAAAATAATGGCTTGACGTCAAATATAATAAGCTTATTTATTCTACTTATCACAAACGGTTCTACCACCTTTGGAACAGTATCATGTAAACAATCGTATAAATAAGCGAAAAAACTTTTCATTATGTCAGTAGGTATATTTTTTATTCAGAAAATAGATTATTTATTTGTTCGGCAAAGTACAAGTTAATAACAGTTCCTGGATCTATGATTACTAGCAAGTTTCATTTACTACTACTAAAGAGACAAATACCTCATAATTTTCGCAATGTTTCATAAGAAAACTTGTATTAAACCTTACTTTTATATATGTAGAAAGATTTATCTGTTGACGTTATAATATTTTTATATTTGGTAACAAGTATTTTTTAAAAAAAGATCGATTTCAAAATTCTTAACAATTAAAATTCAACGTTCATGTATCTACGAAATTTCATTTCCTATTTTCCCATCCTTAAGGTCAGTATTTTTTCTTCAATCGAAATAGGACCACATGGGAATTATACCTATTCAAACAAAAAAGAATGATCTAAATCGGTTTTTTGCGGTCAGCTATGAAGTAATTACGTAACAAACAGCAATTGTAACAGACGGTAACCAAAAAAAGTAAAATACTGTCGAATAACTTCTCTTTTTTTAAAATACCCTCTCTTTTTTTAGATTATAA